>JASDQU011176583.1:0-26664 GCA_032191745.1 Picea mariana
TCTCTTGTAAAATCTCTCTGTAATCTTTTTCTTTGCATTAATAAACTGCTCCAAGTGGTCGCGTTGGCTGGGGCCGTGGATGTTTCCCCATAGGGGTTTTACCACGTGAAAACATCGGTGTGTTGATCTTTGATCTGGTTATGTGAGTGGTTACTGAAGGTGTTCGTCCTCTATTGGAATACCTGTGTTGTCGAACATTATTTAGGTGTTGATTTTATGGTTTTTCCTTAGAAACTGTATGAGTTTTGAAGGCCATGCTTGAAAAATGTTGTAATTTAAACCCGGTTAGAAAAAATGGTGCTACCGGTAGCACCACTTTTTGATTTGGGGGTTGATTTTCATGTTTTTTATGAAACAATATGGATTTTAAGGGCTAAAGTTCTCATTTTGAGGTCACAGTTGTCATTAAGTTGATAACTCTATTCCTTTTATTTTACTTGCAGTTCCTTAGAAATTTAGGTTCATTATTGTTGATAAAAAACATTGATCATCTAGATTTCCCGCTATTGGAATAAAAAAAAATCGATATCAGAAGAAGGAAATTTTGAAATATTATCAGCTCATAGCGTAGCCCTCAGTCTCAAATTCATCATGCATTTTTTTGATTCAAGATCAGATTTAGTATGCTCAAGATATCCATAATTTTAACCCATCGCCCAATGAACACTTTTTCCATGTGCAACACAGTTAATTTGAATTAAGATTTTTTTGGGACCATGCTCATTTTCCAAACCATGCCCATTTTCCTGGAACCTCGATTAGATTCTTGCAACCACATTTAGTCTCATTTTCTTGGTTCTTCATGTCATACTTATTTTCTTATTCTTTGCGGGATCACTCACCCCATTTCCCTTAGTCGTATTTCTCGTTTTGGTGTGGACCTCCTCACCCTTTCTCCATACATCTCTAGGTTTGTAGGTCCACAGTCCCACGTTCTACAGAATGACCCTCTTACTTATATGACCCGCATAATGGCCTTGTCCCATACTTAACCATTTTTCCTTCTTTCCATTCTACTCTCCCTCCTCTCTATCCTCCATACTTAACCATTTCCACATTTAACCAGTTCCATACTTAGCTTGTTTTTATTTTCATTATCCACTTATTTAATTTTCATAATACCCACCATTTAGTCATTTTCAAAACTCATTTTCAGATCATTTCCATTTTCATTTTCCATTTACCATTTACCATTTTAGTTTTCCTATTTCATTTTTCCATTTTCTATATTTTCACAATTTCTACGTTCATTTACATTTTTGTTTTTCTAGATGCATCCCTCAACTCTTTCTTGGGTTCTCTTAACTCTAAAATTCCTACATTTAATTTTTAATGGTATTTCCTATCCTAAGTTTCATCCCCCTTTTCATGGACCTACCATACTAGGACATGTGGTGGTGACATGGACATATCCTAAAATGACATGTGGCAGTGAGGTGGACCAATACCATAATGACACATGTTGATTACATGGACAGTAATTTGGTTATGATTGGGTTATGACTAGACGTTGATTGGGTCATCAAAATTTTATTAATTCATGATTTTTTTCTAAGGCACAAGAGCTACACCAGAGTCTCTATAGTCTTCTTTGTTCCACATGAGTACTCTAGTAAAATTTCCATTATAAAGACTTAAAAACTCTTGACCACAATGCATGTGGGATATCATTTTAAAGGAAGAAGTCAAAATTGTAATGGAGTGGAAGAAATTAGATCAAGGGCTAAGATTAACCTGTGAGTTAGATGAACTATTGTTGAGCGGTGAATTTCTGGAAGCCATAACTCAAGATCTAGGTGTCCGTTTTGGGGAAAAATTTACCTCATTGGAAAGGTAATTCAACAAAGAATATGATGGAATATGTTTCAAGAGGATAAATTGGCCATAAATCTACCAAAAAATTGAAATAACAATCAGTTAATTGATATTAAAATTAAACATGAAATTATTGTGGCACCTTTAAGAGAGTACATTGAGGAATGGTTGAAAAGGGCATTAATCAAAATTACTAAACTAGAAAATCAAGAAATAGTTAGAGCATTCATGCCAACTCAACCACAACATGTACCTATAAGCGAGCCAACTGCAAGCAAGTGAAGGATGATATTTTTCCATCACAGTCTTTTCATTTTATGGTCTGCGAGAGCCCAATCCTAGTCCTCTTCGAAGGGCGAATGCATTTTGTTTTCTTTAAAGACACTTACCTTTGTATTTAAAGACTCATTATTATTTTTGAGACTCCAAGAGAGATACTTGGGATATTACATTACTTTATTCTCAAATACTTTGATCAGAATCTTGATTTACCTAATGTTTTATCTAACATAATCTATTTTATCTAACATAATCTTTTTGGTGATTTATGGAATGATAATTTAAATCTCTCTTTTATTTGTTTTCCAATTTCTATTCTCTCTATTTGTGGTATTGTTAAATTATCTGATGAATGTTGTGATGGATATATCAGTTCTATATATTTTTTATGCATCTTAGTCTATTCACATTGTAAATATTATACATATCATTTTCTTTTGAAACACCTAGTCCCAGATCTTAGGTGTTGTTTTCCTTGAATGTGAATGTAAATACAAAGTTTGTTTGTTCTTAGTTTTTTTTTGTTTCATTTTATTCTCTTGGAATCATAAGAATAAGAGGAATACCACCTCTTTAAAAATGCAAGGGGATTCATATCCTCATTTGGTTGACCTTAAGACCATAAAATAATATTTTAGATCAACATTTTGATGACCATACGGGGGAACGATTTATTTTCAAGATATATGAGGTGTTCTCTCAGATATGATTGAAGAAACAGAATCTCCATGTTTCAAAGTTTCAAAAAGAAGATTCAAGAAGACATGTGCTTGTCCTCGATGCACTATATTTATAAAAAGAATGTCCAAATATATTGGAATGACCTCAAAAAGAGCCAAGAACCATAAAACATTCTGGAGAATGCATTCCCTGGTGATTCCATTGAAAATACTCCTAAATTCCCTAGCAACTCTATTGGAAAGATTCAAGAAACTCAAGAAAATCCTCATGGCGACTCCACCAAATAACTTCATTCATGTTGTGACGCTACTTTTCCTTCTTCGCCAAGACCAATAATGGATTTACAAGACACATCAAAACAAAGAATTATCCAAAGAAGGAGGCGATTTCATATAACCCCTTTAAATATGCCAGAAGTTGATTTTCAAATCTCAAACATTATTATTGACAATTTTTCCACATTATTTGGGAATACTTCAGAGGATGCAAAGCATAGCCTGTTTAAATTCAAAAGCACATGTGATGTTTTCAATCTCACTGAAGAAAATGTTACATGTCGATTATTTTTACAAACTCTACTTGGGGATTCTCTTGAATGGTACTATTCGTTGCTTCCTCGGACCATTACTAGTTGGGATGTGTTGGAAAACTCATTTGCTGAAAAGTTCATCCCAAGAATGTACTCATATTCCCTTTATAATTTTTTCAATATTGTTTCCCGCCCACCCTCTCCCATTTGGACACAAGACCATGAAGCAAATGATTTGAAAGAAATTTTTCATCAAACATCAAGGATAAGTTTTTTGAATCAAGTTATCCTACTGAAAATCAAAATCAAAATTCTAACTTGTAAGAAAAATATTTCAGCCTCTCATATACTCCATATGAGGATTCTTCATGTAGCAAGTTTTAAATTGAAATTGAGGAGCCTCCACCAAATGCACAAGTATATTTTAGCCAACATATTCATATGGAATATATTATAACAAATGATGAAAATTCACGAGAACATTGGCAGCAAGAACAAATGGTGGAAGAAATTAATATTGAGAAAAATGATGGGAAATATTTTCGTTGCATAAAAGAATAATTATTTCAATACATAGTTGATAAATCAAGAATCTTGGATGTGGTAAATGATAAGAAAAATGATGAAAATATTTCCAAATTGGAAACTCCTCATTCAACCCAAGACAATAGCATTCTTGAGAAACCAAGAATTGAGACATGGTTTCAAAGCATTGTTTTCCAAGCAATGCCATCAAATTATCAACACATCTGGTTCAATTTTTATCCAACACATTTTGAACACACCCCTGACTCTTTGGTACCAGTCGCGATATGTTCCCTAATTATGGAATTTATTCCAGAGATTAGTTGGATGTTGGAGTGGCTCCATTGGAAATATACCTACACCTAAAAGTGTCCCTTTCCTTAAAGTAGCATAGGGTAGGTAGATTTCTTTTGTACATAGTTTGTTTCTTCAATCAAAGTTTTTCACAATAAATCAATTTTTATATGGAGGTAATGTTTGATGATGACTTAATGAACCAATGGAGAAAGAATTACAAGAATTTCTTTTGAATATGACTCCCTAGCCCAATGGAGAAGGAATCAAAACCAGGAATATGGATTCTTGGGAACCCATAGTTGGAGCTAGATGTTGATCAAAAAATTTGAACACCTAGATTTCCCGCTCTTGGAATAAATAAATAAAAATTCCATATCAGAAGAAGGAAATTTTGAAAGATTATCAGTTCAAAGCATATCCCTCGGTATTATCTTCCTCAAGCATTTTTTGGATTCAAAATCTAAGTTTGTATGCTCAAGATATCCACAATTTTGACCAATCTACCAAGGAGCACTTTTTCCATGTGCAACACAATTAATTAGAATTAAGATTTTCTTGGAACCATGCTAATTTTCTTAACCATGCCCATTTTCTTGGAACCACATTTAGTCTCATTTTCTTGGTTCTTCATTCCATAATTTGATCCATATGGATGTCGATGGCCTCCCACCTATTCCAACTGGCTCATTTTGGCAGTTTTCCAGTTTGGTAGTTTTTTCCCTAGTTTTTGGGTCCCTAACTTGCGAGGTCGTTTTGAGGCCCTAAACAACATTTTTTTGGGCTTGCCACAATCAAAATTACCTTTGATAGGTAGCAAAAAAATGTGAATTCCTCGTATAGACCTTTCCAATGGGCTATCGTGTGCCTAAAACGAAATCGTATGCAAAAGTTATGACCTCGAGTAGTTGATGTACTAACTTACCCAAATGGGGCCCACATGACTTTTGGTGCTTCATCTCCTAGGGTTTGGATTTTTGGATGTTTAGGGTTTTTGACATTCTTACTTATTGTAAAAATGCCTTCAAAGCCTCATTGTAATCATCTTCTTGCAAATAAGCACAACCATCACATCTCTTCTCAGAGATAAGTTGCCACCATTCTAGCAAGCTTTTTTCCACTGCATTTTACAGTTTCAGCTTATTTCCTTATTGAATAGAAATCGGTTTTAATGTATATATGTTACTATGTGTTAAGCATATTTTGATAATAATTTATATTCATTTCATTCTGCAAACATATTCTGGATTAGTTGTATCAGAGCGGTATGCTCCTTGTCGTTCTTAATGGATGTCCCCAACGAGGTCAGGGTACAAAGAATTGGGTCTCAAGCTTGTTTCTCTTGAGGACAAAAACTCTCGCGCACCTAAAAGACCTCTCATGGAAGAAGAAAAGAAAGACAACGAGACATGATATCTCTTCAAAATGTTTCTCGAGGAAGCCCACATGCAACAGAGGAACGATATGATGGATAGTTTTGTGAAAATCCTTCGACGACTACCAACAGACTATGTGTCCTCCTCAAATGAAGGCGTCACCCCCTTCAAGGTACAAATCAACTTCAATATTCCTATATTTGAAGGCCAGATAGACCCAGATACTATAGACAAATTGTTGAATCTTCTAGAAGGGTATTTTTTTGTCCATAACTTCTTGAATAGAGAAAAGATTACTTTTGTGCTCCTCAAAGTCGTCCCCCATTTCAAATATTGGTGAGAAACTTTCTGTGAGAAAAAGGAAATAGAGGAACCCTCATTATTTACAGTCACAGTCACTTGGGAGTCTTTCAGGGATGTTATTAAGGAACAATACTACCTTGTTGGAAGTTATGACGATCTATACACAAAATGGACCACATTGCGGCACGAAAGAGACCAAGAGGTGCCCAAGTTCACAAATATCTTCCATACCTTGTGCACCAAGATGGGTATCAAAGATTCTAACCAACATCTGGTGCTCAAGTATTGTGTTGGTTTGCATAGATACATCCAGGCTGAAATGGACTTTATGTACATCTCATCCTTGGGCACGGCCTACTGATATGCTGTCTAAATCGAGCAGAAGCTCAAACAAAAGACACGNCTCATAGAAAAATCCAGGAAAGGGTGGCCCTAACCCGCAGAACAAAGGACAGATCAAAGACAGACAGCCTCAGGAAAACCAGTCCAGGCTGTAAGAAAATAAGGACACCAAAAAGACAAATAAAGATACCAGGAATTGGTGAGACTTCCATAAGAGCCCCTGGCATAACATTGTTGATTGTTGCTTGAAGCAGTCGTTGGTGGCTGAGGTGAAAGTCTATGAATCAGATACAATTTATGACTCTAAGTCAGAACCAGAAAGGGGGAGATGGATCATAGACGCAAAAACCAGTGCTACTGTTGCTACCACCAAGCTCCAACCCAGTGAACTAGACAAGCCAGAGGAAGGGGAGTGCATTTTTCATTCATAGATGTCGGTGAAGGGTATCCCACTACACTTCATCGTTGATAGTGGTAGCCAGAAGAACCTCATCTCAGCAGAGGTTGTCAAGTGACTCGCCCCATCGACAACGCCGCACATGCAACCCTACACCATCAGATGGCTCCACCAAGGAAGTGAAATTTGCATTAGGAAACAATGTCGTATGTCATACGGCAACAAGCCCTTCAAACACAAGGTATTGTGTGATGTTTCCCCTATCAAAGTTTGTAATGTTATTTTGGGCCAACCATATTTATAGAAACATCATGTTGTATATGAGTCTAGGCCTCATAGTGTTATTACTTTGAAGAAGAAATTGTAAAGGATACTCGAGGCAGTCCCACCCAGTGTTATTTCCTTGATCTATGCCCAACAATATAGAAAGGTCATCTCTCAGACAGGGAATTTTGTCTTCTTCATGATTCGCTCTCAGAATGAGCGAAAGATTGCAACCGCATTCAGGGTCTATGCAGCCGACCTCTCCACACAGTAGAAGAAAGTGGATAAGGTCGTGGAATAATACTCATATATCTTCTCCTCACCTACCGAGGTACCTATGCACTGTCAAGTCAAGCACCCCATCGATTTGACCTCCAACACAATGCTTCCCAATGGGCTAGTCTACCTCCGCTCTCTATTACAAATGAGGAGATCAAGTGGCAGATCCAAGAAATGCTCCACAAGGGGAACATCCATCCCATCTCATCACCTTGCAGGAGCCTAATCATGCTAGAACAGAAGAAAGATGGAACCTGGAGACTCTACATTAATTAACAGGCCCTGGATAAAATCACAATCAGAAACTGATACCTGATTTCCCGAATCGACGACCTCCTTGATCACCTCACGAAGGCCGAATACTTCAGTAAGATTGATCTGAAGTCTAGCTACCACCAGATCCTAATAGAACAAACAGATGTATGGAAGACCGCCTTCAAGTCAAAGGAAGGTCTTTTTGAATGGTTGTTCATGCCCTTTGGTTTGAAAAATGCTCCAACCACTTTCATGAGTATGATGGACGATATCCTGCGACCATTCACAAATACTTTTGTAGTGGTGTATCTAGATGAAATCCTCATTTACACCAAGACTTGGGAAGAACACTTGCAGCATATTCAACNTCAGCATGGACAAGTTTCATTACCTGGGCTACATCGTTGATCAGCATGGTGTACATGTGGATCCAACCAAAATGAAATTCATTTGTGACTAGCCATCCCCAACCACACTCACTGAGCTTCAGAGCTTCTTGGGCCTTGACAATTTCTACCACAGGTTTGTGTTGGGATTCTCCCATATTGCATGGGCCCTCATCCAAGTAACAAGGGATGGTGGTAAGGAGAAATTTGTGTGGGTTCGGTCCCAACAACAACCGTTCGATGATTTGAAGCAGCGCTTGTGCTCAGCCCCAATACTTTCACTATTATACCTGCAACATCCTTTTGAGATCAAGACAGATGCTTCAGACTATGTTGTGAGTGTCGTTCTCACTCCTCATGGCCACCCTGTGGCCTATCATAGTGAGACACTATAAGATTTTATTTTTAAGTACCCTACTTACAAAAAAGAAATGAAATCCATTGTGCAACCTTGTCGCCAGTGGAGACATTACATTATTTGGAAAGAGACAGTCATCCACACTGATCAGAAGCCATTACAGTTCATGCAGACATAAGGAAAATTGTAGAATGACCACCATCAGAAGTGGTCCACGTACTTGCAGAAATTCCACCTCAACATCAAGTATAAAATGGGAAGCACCAACCGCGTCGTTGATTGCCTCAGTGAACCACCAGTCACGACACTCACCATGGTGCTAGAATCTTGCGGCCATGATACCTCTGGATGGACCCAACAAAATGAGACAGACTCGGACTTTTCCACCACCTACCAAATGTTGGGCACAAACATAGTTTTCTCTAATTTCCATCTTCAGGACGAGTTGTTTTGTCGTCTGTGCCATATCTGCATTCCATCAAGAAAGTGAGCGAAGCTGATCTGGGAATCCCACTACATTCGGGTGGAAGGACACTTCAGCATTGAAAAGATAGTGGAAATATTGCAGAAACATTTCTACTGATCAAAACTTCAACATAAGGTCAGCAAGTATATCAAGTCATGCACTGCATGCGTGAATGCCAAACCAACCACTAAGAAACAAGGCCTGTACACCTCTCTGCCTACTCCTGATAGACCATTGGAATCCATCTCAATGGACTAAATGTTGGGCCTCCCGTCCACCAAGCGTGGCAATGATTTTTTTTTGTGTGTTTGTGGATCATTTTTCTAAGAGGGTGATTCTGGTCACCTGCAAGAATAGCATCACAACAGAGGCCACTACCAAGCTCTTCTTTGAACGAGTCTGGGTACATTTTGGAATCCCACAAACCATTGTCTCATATTGGGATAGTCGATTTCTCAGCACATTCTGGTCAAGCCTATGGTCACTGTTGGACACCAAGCTCACCAAATCCACAGCCTTCCACCCCCATACAAATGGCCAAACCGAGGTCGTAAATCGAATGATCGTGCATATCCTGCACATATATAATTCCAAGCACCATTGCACATGGGATGAGATTCTCCCTTATGTTTAGCATAGCTACAACTAAGCCTTGCATAGAGCAACTGACCACATCCCCTTTCAGGTGGGGTTGGGATTCCAACCATTGGGTCCCATAGATGTTGCACTACCCCTTGTGGTCACCTCAATCGACTCATCTCCTGCTCCAACTGAAGTTGACAAAGCCACCCGGTTCATTGAGTGCTTCCAACACATATTCCAACATGTTTAGGATATCCTACAGAAGTCCAATGACAAGTACAAGTAGCACCATGATCAACACTGAGTGCCACATAAGTTTTAGGTGGGCAACAAAGTTTGGTTGCACTTGCAAAAAAAGCGCCTTACAAAACCCCATAGGAAGCTTCGCTCACTCCGTTATGGCTCGTACACCATCACCAAGGCTATGGGTGATAATTATTTTGAGCTCAACATTCCTCCTTTCCTTGGCTTGCACCTAGTGTTCAACATGGATATCCTTCGACCATATTTCCCACCATTATTTGACACCTCAAAGATAGCAGAACAACTGAAACCAACAGAGCTCAACCCCAAATGCATACAAAAGGAATCCAGTGATCATATTGTGGACAAACATATCAAGGGCACTCTCCAACAAAGGATCCAACTTTATCGAGTTGTCAAAGCAGGGCAACTCCTGCACCAAGGCAAGTGGCTCACCTGGGGCCAAATTCAACAGAAATTTCCTCATATGATGGGGGAACTCAACGCAATGGATACCATTTCTTCCTAAGGAGGGAGTATTGATCCATATGGATGTCAGTGGCCTCCCACCTATTCCAACTAGCTCATTTTGGCAATTTTCCAGTTTGATAGTTGTATCCCTAGTTTTTGGGTTTCTGACTTGCGGGATCATTTTGAGGCCCTAAACAACATTTTTTAGGGCTCACCACAATCAGAATGACCTTTGATAGATAGAAACAAAATGTGTATTCCTTGGATATACCTTTCCAATGGGATACCGTGCGCCTAAAACATATATCATATGCAAAAGTTATGACCCTAGGAAGTTGATGTACTAACTTACCCAAACGGGGCCCACATAACTTTTGGCACTTCATCTCCTAGGGTTAGGTTTTTTGGATGTCTAGGGTTTTTGAAATTCCTGTTTATTGTAAAAATTCCTTCAGATACTCATTGTAATCATCTTCTTGTGAATGAGCGCAACCGTCACATCTCTTCTCAAAGATAAGCCGCCACCATTCTAGCAATCTTGTTTCCACTACATTTTACAGTTTCTTCTTATTTCCTTATTGAATAGAAACCAATTTTAATTTATATCTGTTATTTTGTGTTAATAATCTTTTGATAATAATATTTATTCATTCCATTCTACAAATATATTCTGGATCATACTTAGTCGCATATTTTTTGTGGGATCACTCACCCCATTTCCCTTACTGGTATTTCTCGTTTTGGTGCGGACTTCCTCACCCTTTATCCATACATATGTAGGTTTGCAAGTCCGAGTCTCTTGTTCTATAGAATGACTTTCTCACTTTCGTTACCCGCATAATGGCCTTGTCCCATACTTAGCCATTTTTCGAGGACTTCTTTCCACTCTACTCTCCCTCCTCACTATCCTCCATACTTAACCATTTCCATACTCAACCCATTTCCATACTTAGCCTATTTTCCTTTTCATTATCCACTTATTTAATTTTCATAATACCCACCACTTAGTCATTTTCATAATTCATTTCCACATCATTTCCATTTTCAATTTCCATTTACCATTTTACTTTTCCTATTTCCATTTTCCATTTTTCCATTATTCTTTTCCATTTCACATTTCATATTTTTCCACAAAAATATTATTTCCTATCAGAATTTTCTTCCCCCTTTTCATGAACCTACCATACTAGGACATGTGGCGGTGACATGGACATGTCCTCAAATGACATGTGGAAATGAGGTGGACCAAAACCATAATGACACATGGTGATGGCATGGGTACTAACAAGTTATGACTGGGTTGGGACTAGACCATCAAAATTTTACTAATTCATGAAATTTTCCTAAGGCACAAGAGCTACACCAAACTCTCTATAGTCTTCTTTGTTCCACACGAGTTCTATGGTAAACTTTTCATTATAAACACATAAAAAATATTGGCCACAATGCATGTGGGATATCATTTTAACGGAAAAAGTTGAAATTTCAATGGAGTGGAAGAAACTAGATCAAGGGCTATGATTAATCCGTGAGTTAGATGAACGATTGTTGAGCGATGAATTTTTGGAAGCCATAACTCAAGATCCAAGTGTCTCTTTGGGGAAAATTTTACCTCATTTGAAAGGTAATTCAATGAGGAATATGGTGGAATAGGTTTCAAGAGGATAAATTGGCCATAAACCTACCAAAAATTTGAAATAATAGTCATTTATTTGAGATTAAAACTAAACATGAAATTACCATGGCACCTTTAAGAGAGTACATTGAGGAATGGTTGAAAAAGGAAATAATCAAAATCACTGAACCAGAAAATCAAGAAATAGTTAGAGAAGTTATGCCACCTCAACCACAACATGTACCTATAAAGGACCAATTGCAAGCAAGTGAAGGAGGATATTTTTCTATCATAGTCTTTTCATGTTATGGTCTGTGGGAGCTCAATCTCAGTCCTCTTCGAAGGGTGAATGCAATTTATTTTCTTTAAAGAAAATTACCTTTGTATTTAAAGACTCATTAGTATTTTTGAGACTCCAAGAGAGCTACTCGGAATATTTCATTATTGTATTCTGAAAGACTTTGATCAAAATCTTGAGTTACCCAATGTTGTATCTACCATAATCTTTTTGGTGCATTATGGAATGATAATTTAAAGCTCTCTTTCATTTATGGTTCAATTTATATTCTCTCTATTTGTGGTATTGTTAAATGCTCTGATGAATGTTGTGATGAATATCTCAGTTCTATATATTCGGTATGCATTTTAATCTATTCACGTTATAAATATTATACATATAAGTTTATTTTAAAACACCTGGTCCCAAATCTCAAGTGTCGTTTTCTTTTACTGTGAATGTAAATACAAAGTTTGGTCCTCAAATTGTTTCATTTGTTTTCTTGGAATTGTAAGAGCAATAGGAGTACCACCACTCTAAAAACACAGGGGGATTCATATCCTCGTGATGTTGACATTAAGGCTGTATAACAATCTTTTAGATCAACAATTCTTTACTTATATATCCCTATTTAGCCTCTAGAAATTCCACACTTGTAGTTCAACCAGGGTTTGAAACTTGGATTACTCAGAAATTTTGGCTCTGTGCATTTTTTAAATTTTGGGTCTTTGCATTTTAGTATATTCCAATAATTACCCCCACTATCAATTCACACAACATTTTTGTCTCTTCCTTTGTATTGTATTTTTCAATTGGGCATTTTTAAGAGCTCTCATTCCTTCTTTTCCTTCAAAAACAATTCCATCATTCAAATTTTATTGATGGATTGTTCTTATGATGATTGTGCTATGCACTCATTTGTTCAACTTTCCCACTTTTCTCTTTCTTGACTAGCTTTCCATGTCATCTCATGATCACTAGATTCATGGTAACTCCTTGTTACCCCCCTCAATCCCCAAGCTGAGGTTTCAACATACATGTTTATATGATTCAAGTGATGGTGTAGTATTAGGGAGATTTGAGTGTTAACTTATATGTAACATGGGTGTCTGTGTAACTATAATTGTAAAAACTAGAATAGAAGTGGCATACTTGTGTTTTCATGTTTGATTTTGCATGTTTTTTAATATGGTCATCCTTTGCATGAAGTGAACTTGGCATCATTTCTAGGGCGATTTCTAACACTGCAACATGATTCATTTGGAAATTTTGAAAAAATGAGAAAAACAACATTTCATCCTTAGTTTTCTCACATCAACCTAGAGATGGACATGGCATATTTTTACCAAAAACATGTGTTTTGGCATAGTTCAAGGAAATTCAAGTGAGAAAATACAACAAAAAGAGAGTAGTGAAAAAGACCCAACATATTTTTGAATAATTTGTTGATAAAAATGAAAGAGGAGTTTGTTGATAAAAATGAAAGAGGAGCTAGGATTTGTATTAATTCTTTATCTGATCTTGTGAATCCTCATACTGATAGAAAAGTTCAACATAGTGAAAGATCTTAGATCTCATAAAAACATTGTAAGAGAAGGAGAAGAGTAAAATGAGATATTTGAATTCCCCATTTGGGAGATCAATCAAGAAATAAGAATGAAGAATATTAATCATGCTTCCCTCCCTCATTTCCATGGCTCTTACCACAGAAGGCCCTAACACCTTTCTCTTCAAGCTTGAGGTTGTTTCTAGGACATATGACTATGATTCAGATGCCCAAAAGTTAAACCTCTTCTCAAAGGGAGGGGCAGGGTGGTTGGGTGGGATCGAATAGTTCATAGATATTTCTAGGAGGACCTGATTTCGAGATTGGTCCCACTCTTAAAATTGAGTTTCCACGCATAATTTGGAAGAAGTAGGCCCCAATTTGTTAAATGGGGTCAATTTTCAAATTGGGACTATTAGACCCCACATTATCTACCACCCTATATTTTGTCATGATATGTGACCACTCTATTGTTTCCAAAGTGTGATTATTTATTTGTATGTGGTCATGATGGGATGATTTTGATGTACAAGTGTTAGTTAGAGGTTACCCAAATCCGCTCAGGTTGACGGTCATGCCATATTATTTTAGTCCACATTCTCAAGGTGCTTGGTTTTATTGCTCCGACCGACTACCCCCTTTGGAGGTGGTAACTCCCTCTAATGTCATACCCTTATGTCCTGGGTAGGTAAGTGGGAATTTTGAGGTGGATCTACAAGGATACATGATTTATGGGGCCCTTAACTATTCACTTATTATTTTTCTATGTAAAAGGTGTTTGCGCTTTGTAAGGGTTATCACACCCATGGTTTAGCAAACCTTACCCACATGGACCCTCTCTTTCATATGTGTGTACCACACTTGGGCCTTCAGAGATCATGCTGCACATGATTATTTAGTCGCACATATTTTGAGGCATTGGTCACCGTCTCCAAGGGACGAGCTATTTTCATTTGCATGGGCATCCCCTATACTCTCCATGTGTCAAAAGCCAGAATAATATGTGCCCGTGCTGCCAAGGGTAGGCAAGTCCACTTCTTGGGCACATTCCCAAGTCGCCCCATCCTTTCCCCAACACAACCCAAGTCTTCATCCTATGTCGCAAGGTAAGTGAGGTGTGTGCACCCTTGGGTTCACACATTATCATGGTGTACCCAAGGTGCTCCTTCACATGCCTATAAGACTTCACCAGTTGAATCAATCACATACTCCTTGTGTCCTATTGACCAAGTTGTCTCCAATACTGCTCAAGGAGCATGGGCACAAAGGGATTTACAATTTCTATTTATTAATAAAAAAAACTTGAATTTAAATTTAATACAAAAATTTAGTAAAAAATAAATACAATTATGATTTAATAAATAAATGTTACTATGTAAGCTATTCACATTTTTACAAACATCTGTATATTGTTTCAAAAATTATTTTTTTTTAATTTAATTTTCCTCTAAATAAAAAAACTAAAACATGTTTAACAAATCATTAATTTTATATATATAATAGTAATTATCAAATTCCATATCAGAAGAAGGAAATTTTGAAATATTATCAGCTCATAGCATAGCCCTTAGTCTCAACTTCATTGAATGAATTTTTGGGATTCAAAATTCGAGTTCGTATGCTCAAGATATCCATAATTTTAACCCATCGCCCAAGGATCACTTTTTCCATGTGCAACACAGTTAATTGGAATTAATATTTTTTTAGAACCATGCTCATTTTCAAACCATGTCCATTTTTGGAACCATGCTCTTTTTCTTGGAACCTCAATTAGATTCTTGCAACCACATTTAGTCTCATATTCTTTGTGGGATCACTCACCCCATTTCCCTTAGTTGTATTTCTTATTTTGGTGTGGACCTCCTCACCCTTTCTCCATACATCTCTAGGTATGTAGGTCCATTGTCCCATGTTCTACAGAATGACCCTCTTACTTCTATGACCCACATAATGGCCTTGTCCCATACTTAGCCATTTTTCCTTCTTTCCACTCTACTCTCCCTCCTCACTATCCTCCATACTTAACCATTTCCACATTTAACCATTTCCATACTTAACCCATTTCCATACTTGGTTTGTTTTTATTTTCCTTATCCACTTAGTTAATTTTCATAATACCCACCATTTAGTTATTTCCATAATTCAATTCCACATCATTTCCATTTTTTATTTTTCATTTACCAATTTACTTTTCCTATTTCATTTTTCCATTTTCTATATTTTCACAATTTCTACATTCATTTCCATTTTTTCATTATTATTTTCCCAAATTTCATATTTCATTTTATATACACCCCCAACACTTACCATGATTTATTCTTCCAACACTTAGCCAAATTCAAGCAATTATCTTAACTCTACAAGCCCTACCTTTAATTTTTAATGTTATTTCCTATCCTAAGTTTCATCCCCCATTTCATGGACCTACCATACTAAGACATGTGGCGGTGACATGGACATATCCTCAAATGACATGTGGTAGTGAGGTGGACCAATACCATAATGACACATGGTGATGACATGGGCACTAACCTGGTTATGACGAGGCTGTGACTGGACGTTGACTAGGTCATCATAATTTTATTAATTCATGATTTTTTTCTAAGGCACAAGAGCTACACCAAAGTCTCTATAGTCTTCTTTGTTCCACATGAGTACTCTGGTAAACTTTCCATTGTAAACACTTAAAAACTCTTGACCACAATGCATGTGGGATATCATTTTAAAGGAAAAATTCAAAATTTTAATGGAGTGGAAGAAATTATATCAAGGGATAAGATAAACCCGTGAGTTATATGAACTATTGTTGAGCGGTGAATTTATGGAAGCCATAAGTCAAGATCTGGGTGTCCATTTTGGTGAAAATTTTGCCTCTTTGGAAAGGTAATTCAACAAGGAAGATGATGGAATATGTTTCAAGAGGATAAATTGGCCATAAACCTACCAAAAAATTGAAATAACAATCAGTTATTTGATATTAAAATTAAACATGAAATTATTGTGGCACCTTTAAGAGAGTACATTGAGGAATGGTTGAAAAAGGCATTAATCAAAATTACGAAACCAGAAAATCAAGAAATAGTTAGAGCAGTCATGCCAAATCAACCACAACATGTACCTATAAGCGAGCCAATTGCAAGAAAGAGAAGGAGGATATTTTTCCATCATAGTCTTTTCATTTTATGGTCTGTGGGAGCCCAATCTTAGTCCTCTTTGAAGGGAGAATGCATTTTATTTTCTTTAAAGACACTTACCTTTGTATTTAACGACACATTATTATTATTGAGACTCTAAGAGAGATACTCAGGATATTACATTATTGTATTCTCAAATACTTTGATCAGAAGCTTGAGTTACCCAATGTTTTATCTAACATAGTCTTTTTGTTGCTTTATGGAATGATAATTTAAATGTCTCTTTTATTTGTTGTCCAATTTCTATTCACTCTATTTGTGGTATTGTTAAAGTCTCTCTATTTCTAATCTTTCCTATCTTTCATGATGCTTACTAACTACGAAGAGTGAGCCTATTCATAATTTTAAATGGATAAAAATATTAATTTTGACCAAACATTATTCCTTATAATATGAAATCATAAAAACCTATATTTTCTTAATGTAATCCATCATAAGTCGGTAAGAAACTTAAAGAGGAATATATCAGTATTGTTATTGGACCAGAAAATATGTAATATATATATTACAACTCCTCTCCTCCTCCTACCCCTCCCCCTCCCTATTATTACAAGTCCTCTCCTCCTCCCTCTCCCCCTCCCTATTATTACAAGTCCCCCTCCTCCTCCTCCTCCTCCTCCATATCACTACAAATTCCCTCCACCACCATCCCCATCTCCTCCTCTACGTTATTACTACAAATATCTCCAACCACCATCCACATATCCTCTTCCTCCTTATTATTACAATTTCCCACCACTGCCATCACCATCCCCCCTCCTTCTCCCTATTACTACAAGTCTCCTCCACCTCCATCTCCCTCCCCATCCCTTCCTCCTCCTTATTAGTATAAGTCCCTTCCACCCCCTTCTCCTTCTCCGCATCCTTATTATTACAAGTCCCCACCACCACCTAGCAGCAGAGTCAAAGTCGATGCTATTAATAATAATTTTTGTTTCATTCAATGCAATTTGTATTGAATTTTTTTATTAAAAGTAAAAAATAATTTGGAAGTGATGTTGAATTTTTAAAGTATAGGATGATATTTTCATGGAATTATGTATTATCTTGTGCTTGGAGTGATAAACTAAGATTTAAAAAGTAAACATTTAAGGGTTTGTTTTCGGATTTTGTTTACAATAGTGATGATTTCTTATAACACCTTAAAAAAAAATTCATTGTAATACCCCAATTTTATCATGGGTGCTACCGGTAGCAGTACTTTTCAATTTTATGGTTTATTTTGAGGTTTTGGTTTTAATGGTACCAATTGTTAAGAATAAGATTTCAAATGAGATATACTTTTAACGTTTAGAAAAATAAAATGCTTTAGGTAGCATCACTTTTTTATCTAGGTGTTCATTTTATGGTTTTTTGAGCAACTATATGAGTTTTGAAGGCCATGCTTGAAAATGTTGTAATTTAAACCCGGTTAGAAAAAATGGTGCTACCAGTAGCACCACTTTTTGATTTAGGGGTTGATTTTCATGTTGTTTTATGAAACAATATGGGTTTTAAGGGCTAAAGTTCTCATTTTGAGGTCACAATTCTCATTAAATCGATAACTTTGTTCATTTTATTTTACTTGTGGTTCCTTAGAAATTTAGGTTCATTCTTGTTGATCAAAAAATTTGATCACCTATATTTCCCGCTCTTGGAATAAAAAAAAAATCCATATCAGAAGAAGGAAATTTTGAAATATTATCAGCTCATAGTGTAGTCCTCAGTGTCAACTTCATCATGCATTTTTTGGATTCAAAATCTGAGTTCGTATGCTCAAGAGATCCATAATTTTAACCCATCGCCGAAGGAGCACTTTTTTCATGTGCAACACAGTTAATTAGAATTAAGTTTTTTTTGGAACCATGCTCATTTTCAAAACCGTGTCCATTTTTGGAACCATGCCCATTTTCCTAGAACCTCGATTAGATTCTTCCAACCACATTATTCTCATTTTCTTGGTTCTTCATGTCATACTTGTCTCATATTATTTGCGGGATCACTCACCCCATTTCCCTTAGTCTTAATTCTCGTTTTGGTGTGGACTTCCTCACCCATTCTCCATACATCTCTACGTCTGTAGGTCCACAATCCCACGTTCTACAGAATGACCCTCTTACTTCAATGACCCTCATAATGGTCGTGTCCCATACTTAGACATTTTCCTTTCTTTCCACTCTACTCCCTCCTCACTATCCTCCATACTTAACCATTTTCACATTTAACTTTTCCATACTTGACCCATTTCCATACTTGGCTTGTTTTTATTTTCATTATCCACTTAGTTAATTTTCATAATACCCACCATTTATTCATTTCCATAATTCAATTCCACATCATTTCCATTTTCATTTTCCATTTACCATTTACTATTTTACTTTTCCTATTTCATTTTTCCATTTTCTATATTTTCACAATTTCTACGTTCATTTACATTTTTGTTTTTCCATTTTTCCATTATTCTTTTCCCAAATTTCATATTTCATTTCCATTTTCTTATTTTCACGTACCATATTTCACGTAATTCCATTATATACACCCCCAACACTTACCATATTTTACTCTTCCAACACTTAGTCAAACTCAAGCAATTCAGATGTGCAACTACATACCATGCCTCAACTCTTTCTAGGGTCCCCAATTCCATAAGTCTGCAAGTTTGCATTCACTTTTCATAGTTTTCATACTTAGTCATATTTCTCATTTCAGAGCGGACCTCCTTACTCTTCCTCATATCCATTTTCACACGTTCGTTGGTCCACATTCACTAATAAACAATATCCATTTCCCTTCTTCACCTCATACTTAGTCATTTTACCATTTTCTATCCTTTCGCCTACCTTCTTTACCTCCCCATTCTCGTAACTCTACAAACCCTACATTTAATTTTTAATGTTATTTCATATCCTAAGTTTCACCCCCCTTTTCATGAACCTACCATACTAGTACATGTGGTGGTGACATGGATATATTCTCAAATGACATGTGGCAGTGAGGTGGAACAATACCATAATGACACATGGTGATGCCATGGGCACTAACGAGGTTATGACTGGGCTATGACTGGACATTGACTGAGTCATCAAAATTTGATAATTCATGAAAATTTTCTAAGGCACGAGAGATACACCAGGGTCTCTATAGTATTCTTTGTCCCAGGCACATGAGTACTCTGGAAAAAATTTCATTATAAACACTTAAAAACCATTGACCACAATGCATGTGGGATATCATTTTAATGGAAAAAGTCAAAATTTTAATGGAGTGGAAGAAATTAGATCAAGGGCTAAGATTAACCAGTGAGTTAGATGAATGAATTTTGAGCGGTGAATTTCTTGTTAGAAATAATAGGTGTGCTCGTTTAACCATAGACAATATAGCAATATTGTCACCCAACCATAGGCCGAAGCCACCCCCAAGCACCTTAACCTTCACAGAGAATAATTCTGGAAGCAAACCCTAGGCCTAATATCCAATCAAGGTGGTGTATCACTCTCTAGAGCTAGCCTAACAAGAATAAATTCCAAACCATAACCAAGAGAAATTCCAAGCCTAAAATCGAAAATACAAGTTGCGGTAGATGCAGTTGCAGCTACTCTTCAGACTTGCGCACTTACTAAATTTGTGCAGTGCACACTAAATTTTTGCAGTTGCAAGTTGTGTTTTTCCAAATGAGCTCTTGCATCCCGTATTTATACTTCTCTACCTTAGTTGTCTAGGTCAACTTCTCTTTCTAGAGGCTAGAAACTCAATATTAATTATTCTCTTTAGTCAACTTGTCTTCTAGGGTTATGTCCAATGCTTTAGGGTTTCTTCTTGCTTCCTGGAATATTATAATCTTGTCAGTGTTAGACGTGGAGGTTAATACCTCCCATAACCACCATAATATCAACACTCCCTCCTAGCTAGGGAGGTATTGAAGGCAATGGTATTGAGCACAAACATACCATTCAACTGATAGCATCATCATAGCCACTCAGACTATCTCATGATTAAATCATGAGCACCATCATCACTATCAGTATCATCTAACAGCATCAACTGAATCTTCTCTTTAATCCATACTCCATCTAAGTAATGATGTTCAATAAGTCACTCACTCCACAAAGAGATACAAGAACTATTATTCTAATCCAGACATATGTCCTAGAAGAATAATTGTTCCAACAGATGTTAGAAGCCACGCCATGGGATATAAGGACTATTATTCTAATCTGAACATACGTGCTAGAAAAATAACTATCCTGGACCATACACTGACTATCCATCTAGATGGTAATCATTTTCTACACTACTGATAGTCTTCATGGCAATCAGAAAAATTCCATTCAATAGAACACATATGTGTCTATCCATAGTAGTACAAAACCACTATCCAGTGGTACACAACCACACCAAGTAGCACATGGCTACTTGATAAGAGACACATAGTCACAAATAGTGGAACACATCCAACACAGTGGCATACAACTATTGTTCAGAGACATATAGTCTCCACAGTGATCATATCATCTGATATCAACCTGTATAAAAATATCATGATAGAAACTGAGTCATATGGGCCATTCTTCCACTCACATGTGTGAGATATGGAAGAGAATCTGACCTCAAAAGGTAAAAACATCAGCCATGGTCTAGCTGGACTATTATTCTCAAGCATAGAAGAATAATTTTCCCTAATTTATGATCCTGGACCATTCACCTAACTGGGCCATTCCTCTGGCACTATTCATAGTGCAAATTGGAGGGAATGCATGTCCCTGATTTTTGAACCTAGACCATTCAACTAACTGGGCCATTCATCCGGTACTAATCATAGTGCAACCTGGAATGAGTCTTCCCTAGGGAATGGTTGTCCGGACCATTTCCTAGGGAAATGACTATCCTGCACCAACCTCCAAACACTATAACAAATCCCTGTGGTTAGCTCTCTTTTTTTCTTCCACTGGTTGTTTTAATGTATTTTTATCCATTTTTTTGCTAAAGTCGACACTATTTATCAGGAGGGTGCTATTTATGGAGCTATTTGCATTGAGAAACAAAATTGGGTGCTAAAATAGGCGCAGTTAGCGCCTAATTTAGCTCCCTATTTAGCTCCCAGTTTAGCTCCTAGTTTAGCTTCCACTTTAGCTCCCAGTTTAACTCCCTGTTTAGCTCCCAGTTT
This sequence comes from Picea mariana, assembly GCA_032191745.1. Taxonomy (NCBI): domain Eukaryota; kingdom Viridiplantae; phylum Streptophyta; class Pinopsida; order Pinales; family Pinaceae; genus Picea; species Picea mariana. The sequence goes on from JASDQU011176583.1 coordinate 21,621, forward strand.
AGCTCCCTTTTTTGCTCCCAGTTTTTCTCCTAGTTTAGCTTCCAGCTTATCTTCCAGTTTAGCTCCCAGTTTAGCTTCCTTTTTAGCTTCTATTTTGGCTTCTAATTTAACTCCCAATGTGCCTAAATAGTAATTTTGTTGAGATTTTTGGGGTTAAGTGGATAGGGGCTTTGGGGATTAGGTTATTTAGGGATTTTAGGTCTAGGGATTAAGGGTTTAGGGATTAGGGGTTACCTTTTAAGAGATTAAGGGTTACCATTTAAGGGATTAAGGGTTCAGGGATCAGGGGTTACAATTTAAGGGATTAAGGGTCAATGGCTAATGGATTTGGGGCTTAGGGGTTAGGTAGTTTAATGATTAATTGATTAGGAATAATATATGGTCAAGGGATTAATGACTTCCATCGACTCTACACATAATCATTGAGATCGTCCACGTCTCGTTTTCATCATCCGTCATTTCCATATGTAGAATATTTGTGGAACTAATCTCTTGAAATGCCATGCAACTTCCAATAAACCCATCAAAAATATTGTCTTCCACCGACCCCTCACAATGAGTAGTGAATGGGGACAACGTTGAAATTTCTTCATCTTGCGCATGTATGCATCGAAATTTGACATGGTTAGACTAGACACATGCGTTGATGGTATGGGAGGGTTTCAAGACTCAAGGATGTCTGATGTCCCCACATAATCTTTGAGATCATCCATGTTTTCATCAATGTTCCTAATGAACGTCTCATTGTCATCATTTTTCATTTCCATCTGTAGAATCTTTGTTGGAACTTTCTTGAAATGTCATGGAACTTCCAATTCACCCACCAAAAATGTCATGCACCGACCCTACATAGTGAGCAGTGAATGGAGCCAACGTTGAAATTTCTTCAATATGTAACTGTATGCGTCGCAATTTGACATGGTTAGACTAGACACATGCCTTGACAGTATGGGAGGGTTTCAAGACTCAAGGATGTATGACATCCCCACATAATATTTGAGATCGTCCACATTCACATCAACGTTCAGCATGCACGTCTCATTGTCATCATTCGCCATTCCCTTCTATAGAATCTTTGTCAGAAGTATCTTGAAATTTGACATGGAACTTCCAATACACCCATCACGGATTTCTTCCACTGAACCTACACAGTGAGAAGTGAATGGGGCCAATGTTGAAATTTTTTCAATCTATTCCCGTATGCATTGAAATTTGACATGGTTAGACTAGATAGCTGCCTTAATGGTATGGGAGTGTTTCAAGACTTATGTATGTTTGATGCCCCCACATAATATTTGAGATCGTCCATGTTTGCATCAATGTTCAATATTATGGATGTCTCATTGTCATCATTCGTGATTTCCAACTATAGAATATTTGTCAGAACTCTCTTGAAATGTCATGGCACTTCCAATACACCCATCACCAATGTCATTTTGCATCGACCTCACACAGTGAGCAATGAATGGGGCCAATGTTGAAATTTCTTTAAACTCTGCATGTATGCATCAAAATTCAACATGGTTAGACTATACAGATGCCTTGATAGTATGGGAGGGTTTTAAGACTCAAGGATGTCTGATGTACCCACATAATATTTGAGATCATCCATTTTTGCATCAACTTTCATAATGGATGTCTCATTGTCATCATTCATCGTTTCCATATGTAGAATCTTTGTTGGAACTCTCTTGAAATGTCATTGAACTTCTAATTCATCCACCACAAATGTCATGCACCGACCCCACATAATTATCAGTGAATGGGACCAACGTTGAAATTTCTTCAATATGTTCCTCTATGCGCCAAAATTTGACATGGTTAGACTAAACACATGCCTTGACAATATGGGAGGGTTTCAAGACTCAAGGATGTATGATGTCCCCACATAATATTTGAGATCTTCCATGTTTGCATCAACGTTCATAATGGATGTCTCATTGCCATCATTCATTGTTTCCATCTGTATAACATTTGTTAGAACTCTCTTGTAATTTCATGGAACTTCTAATTCAACCACCACAAATGTCATGCACTAACCCCGCATAATGAGCAGTGAATGGGGCCAACGTTGAAATTTATTCAATATGTGGTTGTCTGCATCGAAATTTGACATGGTTAGACTATACACATGCCTTGATGGTATGGGAGGGTTTCAAGACTCAAGGATGTATATTGATGTCCCCACCTAATATTTGAGATCATCCACATTTGCATCAACATTCATCATGCACGTCTCATTTTCATCATTCGTCATTCCCTTCTATGGAATCGTTGTCGGAATTATCTTGAAATTTGACATGGAACTTCTAATACACCCATCACAAATTTCTTCCACTGAACCCGCACAGTGAGCAGTGAGTGGGGCCAACATTGAATTTTTTTCAATCTGTGTCTGTATGCATCAAAATTTGACATGGTTAGATTAGACACATGCCTTGACAGTATGGGAGGGTTTCAAGACTTAAATATGTTTGATGTCCCTTCATAATATTTGAGATCATCCATGTTTGCATCAACGTTCAATATAATGAATGTCTCATTGTCATCATTCGTCATTTCTATCTATAGAATCTTTGTCAGAAATCTCTTGAAATGTCATGGCACTTCCAATGCACCCATCACAAATGTCATCTTGCATCGACCTCACACAATGAGAAGTGAATGGGGCCAACGTTGAAATTTCTTCAAACTGTGCCTGTATGCGTCAAAATTCGACATGGTTAGACTAGACACATGCCTTGACGGTATGGGAGGGTTTTCAAGACTCGAGGGTTTCAAAATTCCACATATGCATCAACGTTCATCATAAACGTCTCATTTTCAATGTTCGTCATTCCCTTCTATAGAATTGTTGTCAAAACTATCTTGAAATTTAACATGGAATTCCAATACACCCATCACAAATGTCATGCATGGACCCCCCATAGTGAGTAGTGAATGGGGCCAACGTTGAAATTTCTTCAATATGTGCCTGTATGTGTCAAAATTTGACATGGTTAGATTAAACAAATGCATTGACGATATGGGAGGTTTTCGAGACTTAAGGATGTATATTGATGTCCCCACATAATCTTTGAGATCATCCACATTTGAATCAACGTTCATCATGAAATTATCATTGTCACCATTCGCCATTCCCTTATATAGAATCGTTGTCAGAACTATCTTGAAATTTGACATGGAACTTCCAATATTACACCCATCACAAATGTCATGCACCGAACCCACATAGTTAGTAGTGAATCGGGCCAACATTGAAATTTATTCAATCTGTGCCTATATGTGTCGAAATTTGACATGGTTATATTAGACACATGCCTTGACGGTATGGGAGGGTTTCAATACTCAAGTATGTTTGATTTCCCCACATAATCTTCGAGATTGTTTATGTTTGCATTAACGTTCATTGTCATCATTCGTCAATCCCTTCTATAGAATATTTTTAATAACTCTCTTTAAATGTCTTGGAACTTCTAACATGACCATTACCAATGTAATCCACCAACATCACACAGTGAACAATGAATGGGGCCAATGTTGAATTTTCTTCAAAATGTGACTGTATGCGTTGTAATTTTACATGTTTACACTAGGCGCATTCCTTAATGGTATGGGAGGTTTTTAAGACTTATGGACATCTTTCTCTTCATCATTTCCATCATCTTGGTTTTCATTTCCATCATCATCATATTCATCATGACCCAATTTCTCCATCCATGCCAACAAACATCAAACCTGACTTACCCATCTTTACAACGAAACCTAATGATTAATAAACCATGATTAGATTAATTTGAGACATCCCAGAAGAATTTAATAGGCTCCAACATGCAAGTGGTTTAATTGTTAATGGGTTAGGGATTATATCGGGTGAAGGGATTAATGACATCAATCGACCCTACATGGTTACCAGTGAATGAGGCCAACATTGAAATTTCTCTAAGTTGTGCCTGTATACATCGAAATTTGACATGGCTATACTAGGAACATGTATCTTGATGGTATGGGAGGGTTTCAAGACTGAATGATTTCTGATATCCCCTCATAATCTTCAATACCGTCCATGTTTCAAGAGGTTAGGGGTTAGATGGTATAAAGGTTAAGGTATTAGGTTTAGGCTTAGTGAAATATTTCAATTTGTTTTAAAATATAAATTAATGAATAAACTTTGGATACATTAATTATCCTAATTATATGGATTTACATTGATTTACATATACAATATATTTAATTATATTTTTTAACAATTGCCAATAAATGACCACTAACCATGCTAACTCTTATATAAGTAATACTAATTTTTTTGCCAACAATTCATAGAAAAGATTGAACACTTTAAGGATATTGCCAAAAGTAATTTGTATCATCAAAAATCATACTGAAGCATTTCATGAAAGTTTGGGCCATAAGAATCAACGTCATTTTAAAAACTGGATTACAAATAATTTTGAAAATTTAGAAGTCTTGGTCATTAACATTATTGTCTGTAACAATGTCATTCAGTTTATCATTATCAATGTTCATATGTTCTTTCAAGTATTTAATATTATCATCATCCTCTTCTTGATTTGCATCATCTTCATCATCATTGAAATTTGACTTTAGACCATCTATATTGTTACCAAATGTATAATTTGTATCATCATTTTCTATACCATCCATATTGTTGTATTCCATAAAATCATTTAACTCTGGATTGTTGTCTTCTTGTGCCTGAACATAACCATCTTCAACATCATCATGGATGTTGATTTCTTCGATGTTCTCTAATCCATCACTCTCATTTTGTTGGAAATGATTGTTGTGCTCAATATCCACTAATGCATCACCAAATAAATTCCTTAATCTTGGATCATAATTGTTGGTCACACCTACCACACTTAGAGGGGGGGGTGAATGAGTGTGGGGATCTTTTTCCCAAAACTTCCCTCTTACACAAAACTCATTAGTTAGCATTCAACATTTACTCATTACTCATTGTTTTCATTAATAATCAGTTAGATGTGAATACATATCAGCAACATATATCAGCAATATATCA
>JASDQU011176584.1:13284-26669 GCA_032191745.1 Picea mariana
AAAAAAAAAAAACATACATGTTATGAGGTCACGTTCTTCAAGGACATACCTGACACATCCCATCATGTTCCCTCAGGAAGAACTAGATCTGTGATACCTATGAAATATATCCCTACATACAAGAAGTCCTAAATCATCATAATCTTATCTTCCCACCAAGAGAATAATCCAGCATCGAACATGAAAATATGGGGACCACCCCCCAACAGGGACATGAGACTAGTCCAACGCTCCATCCATGGCTCATTTGTAGGTTGAAAATGCATCACGATCTGTGGGCACACTAATGGCACCCACTCCAAGAAGAATGATACCATGAGAGACCCATACCCAAACTATTTTTTTTCCCTGTCCTACACTTGGTGATTTGATCCTTCAAATTCACCAGTACACCCCCACACTAGTTAAATATTTGGGGCTCAAGACATTCGATGGAATATTCCATATGAGATTTAGAAGAAAGGTGTGGCCCTATGATATCTACTAACTTGATGATAGTGAAAAGGGTCATACACAATGGTCAATCCATGATATCCTTGATAGGGATATTCCAGTACTCTTTTGGGTACCATCCTTGCAATAATGAGCAATGTAGTCATTCGTCAACATATCGGTACTCCAATGACCATACAACATAATAGTTTCACCCCGCTTGGAGGTCCCTGTTATAAATTATATGTAATCCATCTCTATTTCAAGAGTATGGAGACCCGCAAAAAAAATTTGGTTATTGGCATCCCACATCTTGATCAAATGCTCCAAGATAAGCACTTGCTTCCTCATGCTTTGAGTTTTGAAAAACTTGAGTAAAAAACAATTCCTCAAATCCACCATGGTGTTTGGGTTATGAATTCAACACATATCATTTTCCTCATGCTCTCTCTCCTTCCACTCAACCATTTTTTTCAAAAATTTCTCGCACATGAAAAAGAGAATTATTAGTCCAAATTTGAGCTTATTCCAAGGATTTTCTGACCTTCTATTGACAAAACAATTCTTGGGATGGTGCTTATCACTCCATTAAAGAGGCATACATGGAAAATATTGCTCCTATATGATTATACATAGGGATATGAAGTCAATATCATCACTCCTTTTGAATTTTTAGGGGGCGATAGTCTCCTAGGGTGCCAAGAAGACCCTTAAAAAACTCAAAACACTCTAAAAATTGATCAAAATGAATTGAAAGTGAAATCAAATTAAACAGTATGGAGTGAAGAAAACCTTCTTCAAATGACTCATCAAACAGCTCCTGGATCTCCCAGAATCAACGCTCCAAGATTTTCCCAAAAGGAGGAAATTTTCAACAAGACAAGCAAATAAGTAAAACGAACTAGGAATTTTTCCCCAATTGTGTTTTAATCCACTTGGAACCAATTCTTTTGACATGTTCACATTGTCTTGTTCCTTATTTTAAAACTATTTCTTTGAGTATAAACTTTATTTAATGATATTTATGGAGATTACTGAACCTAGTTTCATCGAGTTGCCTTCTACTTGTGCAAGATTTCAAGAGACAAGATTCTTTCTCTCCAATGACCTTGTTTGTGCGAGAATAATTCATCGTCCTTCGAGCTCCTTAAACCACAAAGAGTCATCTTTCGAGTGGTAGATTATCCATTTTTCGGCCTCATAAGTCTAACTACGAAAAAATGAATACTTTGGTCAATATTGACTAGAAGAGTTCTCCCTTGAATTGTTTTACACTTTTTCAAGCTTGGGAGACTAAATATATGAAAAACAACACTCTTGGAGTCTTATTTAATATATTTTTAGAATCTATAAACATGGAAATACCATCAATTTTATCTTGTTTGGACTCAATAATAAATTATGCATTGAAGTACTCATATGGGACTGAACCCATCCTTCTTCGGGTTAGTTAAACACGTGATGAGGGACTCATCGAAGAGGAGATATACCTAACATATTTTATCATCCCCGAGATTGTTTAAAAAAGGAGTTACTCTGGGGGGAAAAAATGAAATAAGTAGGTCGAGTTATGGAAAGAATTATGGAAGTTTTTCATTGTCACCCTTGAACATGGCACATGTTTGTGTCTTGTCTCATAGTTGGGTAATCTACTTATCTCCGAGTCATACAAATCCTATGATTCCTCATACTCCTTCAGCTCACTCAAAGAGTGCCTTCGAAAACATCCCACTATGTTTTGGTCTATATCTCTATCAAGTCAATGCTTCCAATTAATTTTTCTTTCCTCAAAATATTCAAGGGAAGTTTCAATTCAAACCAACCACTCTGCAATATTACCAAATTTTATCCTCGTGTCAACCTATGTTCATTTAATCCATTATCATTACATAACTTTCATGTATCAGTTTTGTGTCGATGATGGGGGAAACAACATGGCCCTCCTTTGATGAGTCTTTTATTGTCGACTCCAACACATTATCTGGGAATTAGTCTTAGAAACTAGTTAATACCATGGAACCTGCATGCCTCAATGGAAGGTGTCCTCTCTTTCAACAATAGGTTTACATTATTTTCCTCTGATCGAATGATTCCATGAATGTTCAACTTCATCTCATTGATTCACATTCTCTAGAATATACTACAGTATACCTTGGGAGTCATTATCATCATTGATTATTTCCCTCACACTTGTTAATGGTATACATCAATGATCGATAATCAAGTGGTTTCTAACATGTTCGACATCAACACATATATTCACATGGCTAGATTCATATTATTTCGGGATTGATATGAAGACACTGAGAACACACCTCTATTACATGCCTTACCCAGGTTGTGATGGAGATTTTTTGAGTAATTGGAATATTCTAGTATGGTCATCATGCAGATGATCTCACTGATATATATGATGTCACATAGATCCACTTTGTAATGGTCTGTGGCTACATTTTGTCATATCGTATCTCCATTATGTATTATTTTGTGGCTATGACCTGACTGATTCATGCAGATATGGATCCACATTGTATCTTTGGTGTCCATATCCTTAGTCAGTATTTTCATGGTTTCATAGTGTATTGGTTGGTGACCATGCTTTGAGTCAGTTTGTATTCCAAGCATAGGTATGACTACCTCGGGGATGATATATATATATGTATATATATTTATATTGTTTGATATTTATTTTCATCTTCCTCCTAGCTCTCCTATTCCAGTACCCTCACATGTATATTTTTGTAAAGTATTTCAACCATCGGATTCTCTTATGATCTCATACTTTAGGAGGCATCTGCTACACACCTAAGTTTCTCACTCCTAAATGTCACACTTTAGTGTCATAAGCATCATAAGTTTCACAAGTGGTGCACTATTAAACATCACACTTAAGTATCGTAAGTGTCACATCACCAAATATCATACTTGAGTGTCGCATATTCAATACAACTAAGTGTATCACTTTTTCAAGTGTTACACTTAAATGTCACAACTTTGTCACCATGAAAAAATGAATAATGTATCCCCTAGAAAAATTGGAAGAGAAACCTATTGGTTGGAAGTCAAAAATCTACACTTTTACTTAATATTTTGACCATACTTGAGGATCATCACCCCCTTTCCCATACACAAGGAGTGATGAAATATGGACTATCGCCCCCCTAGACTGTCTTAGGGAGAAATTGTCTCTCTGTACTCAGTGTTAAGGGAGAGATGAAGAAGTCGCAACTTTTCCACCTTTTTCTAAGGGAAAGATTTGGGGAGATCTGAGCTTGTTTTATTAAGGATTCAAGCCATATCTCTTTGCTCCATCCTAGGAACCAAATCCTAACCTCATGAGCTAAATACTCAACCATTTTTCCATGATATCTCAAATTTGTTATGCTTGAAACCACTATATAATGACGGTCATGCTTGAGTGAAAGGGGTAGATAATTGAAGAGCGTCATACTTATGATTGTGTGAGATACAAAGGGGCTAGAAAGGAGAGATTGGAGGAGGCTCTTGCAAAATCAAATTTGATTGTAAGTGATTCATTATTGCTTTGCATTATTATATAACTTGGCCCATTCCTTTCATGTTTATGCGTTCAAGTATTTACATATCTATTGTTGTGAAAATCATCATAGATAGATCTATTTTTACTTAACATTATAGTGTGGAAGAAAGGGATCTCGTGTTATTCTTTTGTAGTTATTTTCTTGCACCTAAGAGATTGGATATCAAGGTCAAAAGATTGAAGCAATGAGTAAAACCATCATAAAAATGTTGTGCCATCCATTTGTCTCTTCTATCCTACTTGTAGAAATATATCTAAGAGGAAATTAGTTACCATTTTTTTCCCTTCCATCTTGTATCAAATAAGGGGTATTGATCCAAGGGGGCTTTCACCTGTCCACTGGGGAAATTCACCACAACACTACATATTATTCTCTTATCATAATGAATTTTTAAGTACAGTAGGTTGTTGTTGTTGCTGTGTTATCATGTAGTGGACCTCTTCCATTTGCAGGCATTGATGGGTAAGGTGAGAACCCCCATAAAAATTGCATGGGAATTTCACCTTCTTGTTCTCCTTCTTTTCCCCTCCATATTTTGCATCATATTTAGAATTTTTATTACCCCCACCTATTTGTTTATCCTTTCCCTTTTTAGTTTTCCCTTGAGGTTACTAGATACCCTTCGTGGTCATTGAATTTACAACGTAAAAATCCAATGAATCGATGGTGGGGATGGTAAAAGAAATGGCTTGACCAAATGTAGATAGATGAGTAGTCATCTGTTGCATCCGGTTTGTGACCATATCTATAATTTTTCTTTTAATGGACCCTACAATTCCATCAATATGTGGTCTGAACTTTTCTTTCGATGGGTCGAATCCAGGTTGTGGTGCATTTGGTATAATCTCATAAAAGATCTGAAACTACAAGTAGATCAAGTCTCGCTATTGGGCCCTAAATATCACCTCTTCCTATGAGAATACATCTGAAGTGGATACATATTTGGATATGTATGGAAATAAATACTTGATCAAACATTCCAATAAGAATTCATGAGGAACTTTGGCTTTAATCAACCTCTTCCTTCTTTACCACTCCTAGATATGATTTGAGATATGAGTGTCCTTGTCTCATTTAATAATAGACAAGAGGTTGGTGTTGAGATCGCACCAGACATGAAGATGGAAGTGGTTTAGGAAAAAAAAAGCTATATCATGAAACATGTGAAATGCTCCATCGTCAAGTTCAATGCACCACTTCGATGCAACTCCTGAAAGAGTGCGCTGGAAGAGACAAAGATAGATAGAATCATTGTTCAATGAGTTCGATGAGCACCATAAATGTAATGTCATCACATGCTCACTAGGATTTTCATCATATTTTCCTTCAAACTTAGGGATGTCCGAGGGTAATTGGTTGGGGACTGGTGGCCAATTTGGATCATGGAAAACTAGAGCATTCATAATCTTGGATAGGTATATAAAGTTCAATGTTTATAGAAAAGGTAGCATTGACTGGGGATTAAAGTTCCAACTAGGATGATTGGAAGTTCCAAGTTGAGAACCTATTGGAAAATAATACCTTGGATTGATACTGGCACCAAGTTTCCAGGAAGAGATTGCATATAGTCTAGGGTTTTGAGTGAAACCTTGTTGACCCTAGTTAAATGGAGTAAAACTTCCACCCATCTAGTTCTCATATGAAAAAGTGGAATTTCCTCCCGCTATCACCAATTTTGAAGGAAAAAGTCATTACGTTGGGATGTTTTAACCGAGAAAAGGTTTCCCCCATGAAGATATCCCTTGCAAAGTGTAGGACCCTTTCAAGGTATTCAATCGGCCTTGGAATGGGTTTCCCCTTATGACATCCCTTGCGAAGAGTAAGACCCTTGTATGGGATCCCATTGGCCCTAGAAGGGGTTTCCCCCTTTTGACACTCGAGATGATGGAAAATGATTACTCCTAAACCCACCATATAATGTGAACATGTTAGAAGACAATGGAATTCTAGTGGATTGAAATATTCTTCCCATAGAACTGAACATATTGAGTGTTGGGTATGTGTTATATTCTTTGCATGTGTGTGTGTGTGGGTGCGTCAGATACAACCACTGCGTCTGACGATCCCTTCACCTAGGGCTCTGCCGTGTGCGCCGGAAGATTTCCTAGGGGGGGGTAGGTATGCCCCCCCCCTGGTTACGCGGAGCGTTCGACACCGGGCGGTAGCCCGGGGCAACGCCCCGAAATTTTTTTTTTTTGGGCGGTTTTTGCTATTTTTAGTGGATTTTGCTATTTTTAGCTGATTTGTAAATTAATCCCAGATTAAGGGATTATGGTTTTGGTATCTACGGAATACCTAAAAACATTGTATATATTGTATGGCGAATGGTGAAATTCGATATAATGAAAAAGAAAGGTTTTCCCGTTTGAGGGTTTCCGGTAAATATCTCTGTGTATTTTGTGTATGAGCCATTGATTAATTTTTGTATTGCTTAAGAATATATATGCATTGCTTTACTTCATAGGTTTAAAACTTACACTGAGTAGGTATTAGGGATGCAAGATGGAAAAGGCATGATTTTGAGAGACAGGAACACTAGAGATATATGACCTCATTCCCAAGGAAAATATGTGAAGGGAATCAAAGAAATCCTTGTACCCACATTAGTATCTTGGGGAATCTATTCAGAACCATTCAATATGTTCTACATGTCGATCAATGTCATACAAAAAAAAGGTGTTAGATACGGAAGGTAACAAAGAGGTCGCAACCAAAGGTTGAGTGGAACCAACTATCAATGACAAAGAGATGCTAACCAGTATGGCTATTATAGATTGAACCATTGACGTAGCCCTCCCAACCTGCAGGTCAGAATTCCATGCACATAGGATCGTTCTTCTTCCAATGACCCGAAGAGCTCTCAACAATTGGCTCTTCTATTTCCCTTTTGGGAAATCTGCACCCACAAATAACCTTGAGGAGTTCCCCCTTATACTTTGGGAGATCAGACTTCGTGATTCTGAGTATACTGTGGCCAAGCGTCTTGTCTCTTCGATCCCCAAAACTCGAATTTATGACACTTGGCCTCTTCTCTCTCTATTTTTCCTTTCTCCTTATCACGATTTCGGGAGTTGCGATGTCAAACAACTCATCCCCTCAACTCCCGAAAACCCGAATTATCGAAACTTCGATGCGCTCGCAAGGTTGAATTTTCAACATCTCTTCATTCTGTTAGGATTTCGGACTTCACGATTTCTTGAATCCCGATGCAAAGGTTTCGGGACTTCACCCCACGAAACCCCGAAATGGTCAATGAAATTTCTTCCTTGTCAATAGTGCGCCACCTGTCCACCCTACTAATTCCTATGGCCCACACAATCCTTTCGGCCCTTCGGGACTTCGCACTTCATGATTTTGCAAGTCCTAATGCAAAGATTTCAGGACTTCAACTCATGAAATCCCGAAATAGAAATCCACGGGTAAATCCAACGGACCTTGTTGGTTTGGATCTATGGTTCTGCCTCTCCTGAGCTTGAACCTTTTGAAACACTCTCCATAACTTCCTTGTCCATAATGTGTGAAAGGAAATCTAAATGCTCATTGCAATGCATGAAAGGAAATCTATTCTATTGAAAGCAAGAAAGGGTACCACTAATTCTTAATCTATGACAAGAAAAATACTATCTAATATATCAAAGTAAAGTCTATCTACCCTACAACAACAAATAAAACCTCATTATAATCTATGAAAACAAGTAACTATCTCTTCTAATCTACAAAGCAAGAAACTATCTTTAGTCTATGAAACACTCAAATGTAATGCTGGTGGTTGTGTGAATGTTAAATACCCTGCATATTCATATATTAACCATCAATAACATAATGAGATCATCATTATACTTATACACTACATAAGAAAAATTCATACTTAAACTCAAGCTATTAATCTAAAAAATATAATTGCAATCTAATTCTAGGAAGGTAATTACACCAAATGAAAACTATGCTATATCTACTCTAACAATTCAAACCGCGATAAAGTAAACTGACAACTACATTAATCAACAACTAATTGAACAAGATCTATATAAAAATGAGATAAGCAAGCTATGATTAAAAACTGAAATTGACTCTATCCATCCATCAAATCCTTGTCAAAGAAAGCTCAATTAAAAACTCTATTCTATTCTAATTAAAACTCTGTTTTAAATTGGATTCTAAAATCATAAATAAAAGCACAATCTACTATCTAATTACACATGGGGTTAGTCTAGGGATTTGCAAATCCCTTCCTAATCTACGATATTAATGCACTCTAACACACTCCGTCATTCTAACCTACAAAAGGGAATCAAAACAATTTAAACTACAACAACAAACTAATTAATAAACTGATAATGCATGTACAGGAAATAAAGAGACAAATAAATTATAAAATGCATGAACAACACACACACAGTTACTAGACTACTGATGGGCCCCCCAACAAGTCATGGTCACTCTCTAAAAGAACACCACGAACTCAGTAGGTCGAATTCACCATAAAAACCCAAAACCACAGTTTTGGCATAATCTCGCAATGTAAAAACTCAAAACAGAGAATTTTTTTTTTTGTCTCTAATACATTGGCTCTTCTACTTGGTTAACAATATTTTGATCATACTAGTGGTATTTATAATGTTTACATGCCAAGTGGTTGACCAAAGGAGGTTCGAACCACTTCTAAAATTGGTAATTTCATTAATGGTGCCCTAAATGCTGAAACAGAGCGAGCCAATAATTGCCCTCTTTCAGCAACTGAAACTGAGTTGTCTAGAGCTCAGTAGCTGGAGGGGACAATTGTGAACAAAAACCACGTGCTCGATTTTCCCATCACTGGCTGCTAATACCATAACCTCCAAGTCACCCTACGTTTTTGTGCAGGAAGAGGTGCTTGACAGAGTTCCATAACGTGTACTAGAAGGAGTGCCAGATCAAGTGTCGGAACTAGAAATGTAGTGCGTTTTTTCCCTATAACACTAGAAAAACTTGAATTAGCTCTTGGAAATCATAAAACATGATGAATTATACCCGATACAATCATTAAACATGAATTATACGTACCTTGTGCTGATCATACCATTTTATCATGAAATTCTTCAAAAATATCCTTTAAAATATGAAAAACTCATATGTACATGTGGCAAAAGTGTATAATAACAGTCATAAAAGTGATCATATCTCGGGCCGAACAACCACAGTAGCAACAAAGTGAGGTAAGGACCTTCCAGACGAAGGAACAGGTTGATTAAGTCATGTGAACCAACGAATGAATGAGTGAGAAAAATTTACCCCAACCTCCACTAACCATCCATTCCCGATGCAAGTACCCACACTTCACGGGGAACTCTCTAGAGGTACTAAAAAGTGTGATATGACGTCTGCCCTAGGTACCACAGGAAACCCCCCACAGTCACCTATGAGATACCTTGGAACAACAAGTAAGGGTATCAAATCACATTCAGTGTCAAGGGGGTATAGTCAATAGTTTGGATAGAAAGTATGGGAAAGGTAACTAATCTTGAAGGCTCGAGAGTGACACCTCTCATGGAGATAAAGGAATTGATGAAACCCCCAAAATACAATATTTCCACTATGATTAGTCAAGCTTTGGAGGGGTTATCTCCTTAGATTTCCTTCACGCTACCTCGTGTTTGACTCATGTGTTAGAGGATATTCATGGCTATACTTATACGAAAATTGGATTTTGCACTCCATATCTCATAATCCTACATTGGTTTTTGGCCTTGGAGAAATTAACTCGAACTTGAACCAAGTCCCTAGCCTAAGCTAGGTTGTTTGCCTTATAAAATGAAAATGTCTAATTGATTTTAGTTAAGAGTTCATATTATAGAGGTTGTTATTTACTCAGTAAGTGTAATGGGTGAAACTGAATGGTGTTTTACAAACTCAACAAAAAAACAAAAACACTTAAGAAGATAAGAGGCAAGATGCAATTCTTCACTAAAAATATAAGTGCGAAACGCTTCAGAAAAATGGAGCAAACTCTTTTCTTTTATGATATGAAAAAGATGAAAGTTTTTTCATTTTAGATGATGTGCATTACTGATGCAAATTTATTTTTACAATGCAGAGAAACTAAAAGGAATAAACTATTCTTTTCATCAAAGATAAACTTTTCAAAAGAAAAATATTTCAAGATGCAGGGACAAATTGAAATCTAAAAGAAACATATATAGAGAAAGCACAAAAAAAGGAATTTTCTTTTCAGTGATACAATGGCAAGGGATGAAAATAATATTACTTTATACTTTTTATAGGAATTTTTGTATTTATCTTGTTTTAATAGAAAAAATAAATAGGAAAGACTTAAAACAACCTTTCTTCTTTAAAAACCAACAAGAAATAACAAAAAAAGGAGGTAGGAAAGAACTCAAACTTATAAAATTTAATCAAGAACAATAATGAGAAATATTCTAGATAAAATACCTTGAGAAATAACTTCCAAAACTACCTTCAATGACTCAAAAATGATTCACGAAAGAAAAACACAAAAAATTTCTTATTTTCTTTAAAAGAATTAAATTGAAAAAAATTAAACCCAGACAACAAAACACAAAGTTTCAAAGATTTAGAAGAGACCCTAGACACGTTTCCTACAAACTTTCAAAAAAAAAAATTTATTTGAAAAAAACTTTTATGGAAATATGTAAATGCCTATGATAAAAGTGTTCGACGTGATCGTGACTTTTTATACTGGCAGGGCTCGTATATGTATGCAATTGTGATAACTAGCACAATGTGTATGTGCCCAAAAAACTCAAAAAGAGATAGCAAAAGGAAACACAACAACATAATTGAAACTTGGAAAAGACTCAAATGATTATAAGTTATCAATTTAAGTACAAATGACAATCTAAAGCAAAATGAAAACACTTTAATCAAGAAAAAAATAGAGAAACCCATAAATGGGCCCACTTTGGAGAAAGACCCCTAGTATGGTTACTAGTTCTTCTTTCGAGGAAAATCCCCTTTAGTAGTGGTATGGATTGTAGCGTACCAATGAATTTATAGAAACAAAATCAAAACTGTAACATGCAACAAATATATAATAATTGATTTCAAAAGAAATAACTAACTATTGGGTGGAAGAGAAATATTGACTCACTCAAAGTCCTACGGTTTATGTCGTTCTCGATTGTCGCAGTTTCTTTACTCTTTTCCAATATCTTCTTTGCAACCTACAAGAACCTTGAAGATACAAGACTATACAGAGAGGTAGTTATAATAATAAATACTTGTTAGTCTAATGAAATATATCATTAAAATCTTAGCAACTAGCATTCTATGAAATACATGTGAAAATATTGCAATCAAACATTACAAACACAACATATTTTGAAGGAAAGAGTTTTTAATTTTATTAAGAAGTTAAGGTGGTTACAACTTTATACACCCTTGCTCCTGCTATACTAGATGGTATTGACTTCAGATCAACCCCGAGCCCATAGAGAGTATAGAAGGAAACTTTTGGAAAGATATATTGGTGATCAGAAAGGAGGGTTGGAAACAAGGGTTTCTAGGTCAAACCAATAGTAACATGGATGTATATGGGTTTACATACTTGGTGAGGTTATCCAAAAAAAGGTTTTATTAATGTGTGTAAAGAACCATTACTTTTCATTACCTTTTTCCTTGGACAAACACTCCTTTTGTGTGGTCTCTGGTTGGTTATAGACAATTGAGTACAGGTAAAAGGAGTTATGAAACTAACCAAACCCTTAACTATCCATTAATTAGTGTTGGTTTATTATTCCTCTTTCTCATCTAGGGTTGACCCAGGTTTGAATCTCAACAGGGTTCCAACAAAACCCTCTAAATATATCATCCCTCCTGGTAAACTAGAAGGAAACACAACGCACAAAGTACTTTGTGTAGTCTCACCTGAGATATCTTTATGGGTGATTTCAATGCTCAAGTGCTTGTAGTCTAGGAATGAGTGGGGATCTGGGAGTGTATTCTATCTTCTCCATGCATTCATCATGTTATTCATTCAAATATTCCTAGGATTCATTCATATTTTAGGTACATGCATGCATTCTAATATATCTATCTTAACCATTCATTCATAACTAATCATTGACAAAAATAACCATGCAAGGAAAATTACAAATAAAACATGTTTTACTGTGGTTCACCCTCTCTTGGGCTATGTCCACAAAGATTTGGATTCTCTTCTCTTTTATTAGGTTTGTTGAAAAATATGGCGTTGTGTGCATTACATATTCCTTCTTAAAATCATGAAGAGGTTCAAGAACCTCTGCGAGGCAGACTATATCACACCAGGATCCTCAACCTATGACCTAACTCTCAAAATATAGCTTCCTCCACTTTTATATAACTCAAAATGTTTTAAAAATATCAAAAATTATAAACTTGCAACTATTGAACAACAATTGAACTCAACTACAATAATATAACCCTTATTGTACCCCTCACCTAGACTTCCTAGGTATTTATTTATACTTCTTTTCAGGCTTATAGTCATCAAAAAATTTGTCACAAAACCTAACCCTAACATAGTTAGTATTTCCGGCCTACGTACCATGTTTCTTACATTCCCTGCATGTTGCTTTTCCTTATTTTTATGCATGCTTCTTTCTTTCCATCGATTGTGTGTGTTCCAAAATTAAGTCTTCTTTCCAAAATTAGGTCATTCACAAAATAGACCTTTTCTCCAAAATTATTCCTGTGCCCAAAATAACCTTCCTTCTCAAAATAGTCATATGCCCTGTTAGCGATGCCATTTTTCTTTCCATTTAGAGTCAGTTTTGAGTCATGTTATGACCCATGCATCCAAACATGTGAAGTCAAGTACGTAGCACCGTGAGGTTGAAGTCGACAAATGGTTGGTTGGCCCTTGGAAATAGGAAAGGGTGTCAGAGTCAGGAATTGTACATGTGGTACGGATATGTCTTTTCTGAAAAGTTGAATATCATTAAGAAACCAGTCTCTACGTACTCAGTTCGGATCAAGTAGTTATAGAGGTCGCTTCGTCAAGTGAAACAGTTATTATCAGTTCATCATGAAGGACAAAGGAACAAAAAATCATGGCATTTGTATTATTGTTATTAGATAAATTAGTAGGTGTGGACACTAATTGATCTCCCTAGATCCACCTAGATATAGAACAAAACACACCAGAACATGACGCTTTCCTTAAGTTTTAGATATTGAATTTACTAACTAAAGAGGGATAGGTGACATACCATTTAAACGCTTATTCCTCTCGCCATCGCCTTCCTAGCTCCTTTCCAGCGCTCATACAATGATGAAACTGCAAAAGAACGCAACCAACCAAAGTGATAGTAATAGCATAAACTCAATATAAACCTATGTATGTGATCAAGGAATCATAAAATAAAACAAAACAAGCTTTATAGGAAAGAATCA
>JASDQU011176585.1:2350-26669 GCA_032191745.1 Picea mariana
ATTTGGGGTATATTATGATTGCACCAACAAAAGTTTCAAGTGTTATGTTATCCAACTCCTTCTTTGTATCAAAGGTTCTGCCATTATGTATCATGCAAAATTTTCTTTGATTTCAAATGAAATTGCAAGTTTCATTAGATTTAATATTGATGCATTACAATTCTTTCATGTCAAAGCTTTAGTTACTTGGTTTTCAATTGCAATGAATTGAAAGATTATACTTGCCTTTTCTAATGTGCATTGAAGAAACATTTAATTCCTAAATAATTTTCTAACCCCATGAATTACCTTGGTTCAATTAAATTATCTTGGATCAACCAATTTACAACAAATTTTATATTTCTTAGGTCAATACAAAATTCACATCCTCTAACTACAAAATCCATACAAAACAATACTTGTTTTCCAAACTCATATTTCTTCATGTTGGCTTGCAATTAATTGTGGGTTAATATGGCATTACCATGTTACAATGTAATATGGTAATACCATATCTCATGTAATTTTTTTATTTTTTTAAACTTAATACCATCGTCGCAATATCAACGATAGTTCATCGGAAAAAAATTGCATTTTGACCACCGTGGCAATAGCGACGAACTTTCGTTGCAAGTTGCCATAGGTTTTCATCGCACATACAACATCTTCGTCATAACTTTGGTCTTGATGAATCAATGTCATCGATATTTCCACGGGAATTCGTTGCAAGTTGCCACGGTTTTTCATTGCACATACAACATCTATGTCGTAACTTTTTAACTTGTCATAAATGTTCGTCGCAATTACGACAAAATTTCGTCATAATTTCCATGGTTGTTCATTGTACTTGCGACGATGTTTCGTCATAATTGCGACGATGCATAGGGTTAACCAAACTTGAAGGTGGTGACACATGGAGAGCTAATTTCGTCGATGTTTCCACACACACCTAGATCGTCGATAGAGTGACAAAATTATTTCGATGAAAAAAAAACTTGGCTTTCATGGAAATTGCGACGGATAAGTATGGCAATATCAGCGAAAAACCATCACAAATTTGGTCATATGTATACGATGATACTACAAATTGAGGTATGGGAGATGGAAGTGATTCAGTTATCAAAAAATTAAATGTAAATGATTTCCATGTAGGATTGACATTAACATTTAAGCAATGGAAAAATTGAAGCCAAATATTTGAAATGAACATAAACTTGTTGCACTTTAATATACTTTAGATTTCATTTCTCCAAGCTCTTCACCAATTTTATAAACATAGGGTAATGAGGCTTCAGTGCAATTCACAACTTATTTTTCTAAGATTATGGATTCACATTATAATGCTTTGTTTATTCACAAGTCTGCATTATCATTATTAAATGTTAGGAGCATTGAGTGGAAGGAAAGTAAAGGAAAATACGGAGAGAAGAAACCAACATGCTTAGGCACGCTTATCCTGCAAAAACATAAGTGTGAATACCACAAATGCATTGAGCAAACAAGAAGATGCAACGTGACTATATGCTCTTTTACTAAAATAAACTATTCATTTCTTAATGATGCAGTGAGATGACAGTTAGAGCCAATGCATAAGAAATCAACAATCCCTCAAAAGTAAATTCCATTCAAGGAAAAAGATATATAATTAAAACTTGCAATCAAATAGGATCAACAATACATTCAAATCCATTAAAACCAGTTAATGAAATAATAATTAACCCATTAAGAGGACAACTTGCCAAATTTCCAGCAAAATGAGAAATGAATAGAAGGATGAAATTAAAATGAAAGCATAAGAATGTACAAGAAGATGATTAAAATGCAATGAATTTTTTTCATAAGATCAAGCTTTAAACTTCCTACACCACCTCCTCATGGAATCAATAAGTATTAAAATAAGAAAACAAAAAGAATGACATAATGATCAAACCTTAAATTCAAAGGGATACTTAATATCATAAGTAATCCCAAGAGCCTCAATTTAATGCTACCCATGTTTTTTAGAAAGGACCAGTGATGCATTATAGAGGTCATCCTAGGATCTTAGAATTAACCTTAGGATTCCTTAATATCATGATCACATTGTAAAACCAACCTTCAATTTCCTTTCCTCATCCATATCATATATTGATATCTTCTTGTTTTGACTCAACCATGGAAACTTTTCGATATACTTTGAGAAAATTTGTATCTTCATGAATTGAATAACACCTATTCAAACCATGGTACATGATAAATAATGAAGTCATCATAGTAAAATAAAAGTTAAATATCAATCAAACATTAACTTAGAAGAGTCAATAAACATGATCAATTGGTAAAAGAGTTTCAAAGGAGTATTTACAAGGAGCATGTCAAAGGATAGAAGGAGTATTGAAGAAAATAAAAAATGTACAACAACAAAGAGATCTTGAGCAATGAAAAAGCTCCTTAAAATATACAATAGATAAAAATACCAAAACCCCTAACCCCCTGTGTAGTCAAAGAATATGCAATGGACTCACAGTAGTAGTAAATTACGCATTAAAGCTAAAACATTTGGTGCCCCCCCTTCCTTCTGCTTATTTAAGAAAAATAAAAGGAGAGATGTTGTGGCGACAACCAATTATAGCAATGATTTAACTTCTCATACTTTAATATATTATAATTCTAGTAATGATAGCTTCTCGAATACCATATGAATATATGAAATCTATGTAGTGTATCAATAAGAATTATAAAATTTTATTACAATTTTAGTAACGATATCTTCTCATACTTTAATATATGACGATTTGAAAATTATTGTAATATCTTAATTTGATATACAAACATGATATTTATGTTAAAATGTACATAATTTTTAATGTTTACTTATTTATTAGATTATTAAATTTAACAAATTATATATGTAAATATTATTGGAATTTCAAACAATGAATTGCTAATAGGTTTTATAAAAATTAAATTTGAATTTTATATTTATGTTCATCATTAATAGAATTTGATGAGCAAATATAGTTGATGGCTGCTCAACATGAGTAAACATATAAATTATTAATAATAAACAATTCCAATTTATTTGATGTAGACAAATGGTTAGTGGCTCATGCCATCTTCTAGCTTTAAAGTTGTTTCATATGTGAAGAAACCGCTCATGATGAAGCCTAAAGGATGCGATATACAACATGTTTGACTTTATTTGTCTAAATTCTCATGGTTTCCATGGAGGAAATCTAATGAAATCATACTAGAGTAGAAGCATTACCACTACATTTCATAATGTAGTGCCCATTTGGGAAATAACCCATCATGGTAAGGAGATTACTAGGTTTGCAATGGTTGGGAATAATGAAAAATTAAGAGTGTGCAATGTGGAATAGTTAGAAAGTTTGAATTAGCAATGGAAATCCAAATGTCCAATTGGTTGTTGAAATGCATTGAAAAACAAATGTCGAAATGTAAGAGAGACACTTGTAGGAATCAATAATGATTTTGAAGTGACAACTAAAAAATGCTACTCAAAATAATAGTTGTGTAGGAAAAAGTGACGATAACATTAAAGAGCCATGAGGTGGAAATTTAACTCAGTGTGGTCTTCGCAAACATTTTGGGCACACAATTGGAAGCCATATTAATGAGAAATTGAATGATAGTGAAGACAAACTTAGTGGATAGAATCCTAGAACTGTATCTAAGAAATTTGAAGGAAGGATATATAAGCCACCATAGCCACAATGTTCTTATAGCAAGTAGGAGTGCAATTTTATTATCAAGATAGACAAGGATGAAATATAATTGTTGATCAAACCTTAATTGTTCTATAAAAAATAGATATATTCAATAGTTTAGTGTAAAATGTAGAAAAATGTACATAACACAGGAAATCAGTATATCAATCAAATGATATAAAGAAAAAATAACATCACTTGCAAATGTATTTGAGAGGCTTGACAACTATAAACAATTAAAGCCATAGATTGTAACGTTTTTATGAGGTATACACATATTCTTGAATTATATTTGTTGTATATCGTAGTTTTTTACTTAATGTAAGGTCTTGTTGTTTTGTCTCTATGTTTTAGAAGCTTGTTGTGTTTTTTATGGTTGGTTTCAAAATTAACAAATTGAAATTGAGAATTTGCTTCTCACATTATATCAAAGTTTTGTTCATTTTTCTTAAATTTCAAAACTAACAAGTTGAAATTGTGAGTTTGCTAAGTAAATTTTCACATAATATTAAAGTTTTGTTCATTTTCTTAAATTTGTAACACATTATAAAAGCACATGACGAAGAACTTGAGAAACTAAAAACATGAAATATGAAATTAATCTTAAATGGTAAAGTTTCGAATAATATTAACAATCAACAACCATTATGTCACCTAAACTTAATATCACTTTACAATTTGGAAGATTTTTTAAACTACTCGACAAATTTTGTCTCTAATTCTACTAGAATTATAGCTCAGCTTGTTAAATGTTTTGTAGGATTATAACTATGCTCACATGCTTGTTCAATCTCTTTCAAATTAAATAATGTAAAAATCTTAAAAACATTTTACTGTAATGTCAAACTTATGAGTAAGGAATGCTTTCAATTCTCTTCCACTAAGTAAATTCCTTGTCAAAACTGATGAAAATAATTTATTTAGTATTATTAAATTCACAAAGATTAAATAAAGAGGTTAATATTTCAGTAGTAATGAAAAATGGAAATCGAGTCAAATATGTGATTTAAAATCCAAAAATGAAATTGTGAAGCAAAATAATGGTTTTATTCTTTTGAACATTGCATATATATTATAATGTATTTTTTAATTTTTTAAAATCCAAAAATTAAGTTGTAAAGAGAAATAATGGTTTTCCTCTTTTGTCTATTGCATGGTATATTATAATGTAATGCATTTTTTTAATTTTTTAAAATTTTGTGTATAGGGTTTTATCATTAGCCGCGGTAGAAAATATGCCCACCTATTAAGCCGAGTAGGAGGGACAATGAAAGGCTGTGTGCATGTATTTACGGGTAAACCTCTAAATACCATGAAAAGATGGTTCCTCTCATCACGGTTTGAGACGTTGGCATGATGGCAACGTCTACAATCCTGCAAATCTGATTTTACTTCGTGTAGTGCCAACATTTTGTGTTAATCTCTAAAATTGAAAATTGCAATATATTCAGAGTGCTCACACTTGTTGTCCTCTTACTGGTGCATTTAAAAGAGTAACAGGTTTTATAAGCATCCTGAATGATATTTTAAGTTAAAAATAACAAAAGCATCAAAATCAAATGCCATTTTTATCATGATTTGTCTATTAAAAAACTGAAAAAAGTGGCAATCATCCATATTTGGCAATCCAAACAATTAGAAAGAAAAGGCTCTCCTTGTTAAAAATATACAAAGGAAAAAAATTAAAAAACACTGAAATTTTTAAATGGAAAATCATATCCACCGATCGTTAACAAAAACAGAGGAAAAGAAGAGGGGTAGATCATCTATATTTGGTTAACAAAAGCATAGGAGGTTCATAAAATTAGCAAACAAAAGCCCTACGTTATCGTTAGAAATCTTGTAAGCCAAGAAAAAACGTTACAATTTCTTAGAACCTGGCAACCCAAGAAAACATCATGGAGTGTTCCACCAATATGGTTAGTCACTACAGAACCCATATTTCTTTTTCAATGACATATTTGAAATTTACAATTCTTTTATGGCGAACTCCACCCTTTAAAAGCTAATTTAGAAATCATTTTAGATATATTTCATAACAATTGTTAAGAGAAGGATAACCAACACAGCCGCAAATTCGTGGCTGAGAAAGCTGAAAGGGCGGACAACTAAAATGAGTGGCGAAAATGAAACGCACAGGCAGCCAGAAAATGAAACGCCTGGATAGTTGAAGAAATTTAAATGGTAATTTGAAAGGTTAATCATTTAAATGTGGCTATCATATAGTGATACAGTAATTTCTTAATATGATTAGGTAAATGTTAAAAAGTAAACAGGGTAACAGATGCATTCAGAAATACAAGGAAATTATGAAGAGTAAATCACATTCATTGATTTGGGAGGACGACTAAGAATATGCCAGCATCTTCAATTGATAACCATCAAATTAGAATTTTAGATTAAACGCTGATTAATTGTGCTCATTATCAATAGGTGTACGCCTTTCGGCATAATGATAAATATTTTTTTTTAAATATAAAATTAATAAATTGATAAATAAATTTTTAATTTAAATATAAAATAAAAAAACTAATATTTATTTTATTAAAAATATTTAAATTAAAAAGTATTAATACCATAAAATTTATAAATAGTTTACTAATTTAAAACATAATATAAATGAAATAATTCCAAATTGATAAATGGTTTCATATTATTTAAAGTTGAATGTTCAATTGTATATCGAATTGAATCATTATTGAAGCTGAAGGAGAGCGATTCACGTGCTTTTATTGAAATCAAAGGATATCAAAGATCCATTATAATAATAAACTAGAAGGTAGAAGATAAATAGTTTGTCTTTATAAATTTGAATGGATTGTCTTAGAAGTATCAAATATTTGTGACAAACTTGAGTTTGTCTTGGAACTTTATGTCTCTTTTGATGAACTAAGTGATTTATTGCTACAAGAAGAAAACATGTACATGATATGGTGAAGATAACAACGAGTAAGCATTTTCTATTTCTTCATACAAAGAATAAGATAAAAAAATTTACTAATATGAAGAAGTAAAAATATAAGAATAAGCAATACCATCAATGCAATCAAAGTTGCATATGGAAGGACAATCTCCGTGGCCATCCACCTTTTCCATTGAATCAAAATTTCGAGCCTATGGTTTTGATAAACCATGATATTCACCCTTTTGATGTAATGACCCCTCTGTCGTTACGACAACATGCGACGCATAACAAGTGCAATGTGTATTATTCTTATTATTCTTATTTTTTTTTTGCAGGGAAGTAATCATGACAACAGTCAATCAACGCAACCAGACGACGAACACAATGCACGCAACCAACAATAACGACACCTATGACTAGAACCCTTATGGCGAGTGAGAACAATCACTAAATGCTATCGAACAAGGTATTGAACATCAATTACAACAACCGCTTCACCCTAAACGAGAAGCACATGACCCAGCGAGGTTTCGTATGTGCTTCTCTATCAATGCGCACAACGAGTCCTTCGAAGGAATCATGTCGCCACAATGCAACAAGTGCACTAGGATTTCAAGCGCAAACGTAAAAACTCTAAACCATCAATCAATACATAAGGTCCTACCTTTTCAAAATCCAACTTGCACTGACATACATTATACGAAAACAAAAGAGAGCATTTAATCAATCTAGCCAAACAGGGCGCAAGTAACTACACTCAAGACAGGGGTGAAGACTGCAACCTTCTAGGCGTACCTCATTACTATCTTACCAACATAAACCTATCCTAGCACACTGTATCATACATCAAACTAATAGTAACATATATAACAACCTTCAAGTGACATTTACCTTTTCAATTAAAAGGGGGTTGTCTTAGATTCAATAAAATTCACTAAGCCATTCATAACCTTCTAGTTCAATAACGACAGTGTACCATAACCTTAGGACGCAACATTTCTATCTAAATTATAATTTCTGAATAATTTAATTATGGATAGTCAATGTTAGGACTTCCATTCCTTCCCCAAGGAATGAATCCTCCCTACATCTATCTTTAAGGCATGTGTTATTATTCACTCCTTTTAAAGTCATCATAAATCCCGATTTAAGATGAATCTACTCTATTATTTACTCTTTTTTTTGAAGAGAAACCTTACTAACACGGTTTTCAGATATCCACGTCCTGACAAGCTCCTTTGTGCTGATAACATTGACAATATGAAATAGGCTCTAAGGTTACTATTATAATAAAATGTAAATAATTGAATTTATCTAATTCTATATAATTTATAAATGCCTCACAAATGTTCAACAACCATAGTTCTTTACTGTCATTTACATGTCTATATACTATGGAAGAAGCCAGAAGAAAGCATCAATGCAATTGATGTCCTTTTTATTCCACGCCTTACGACAACCATAAGTTTGTCACCTGCACTATACATGAGGTATACAACAACTGAAAAACAAGCATCAACCCAACTACATTATCGCAATCAAAGACAAGAGAAAGGGAGATCTCGTTTTTATACCTTTGTTAATAATTGCAAACCAGAGTTAAGACGGTTTCCTAAATAGAAATAAGGCATTGGTTGTCTGTCAGTTTAAATAATGAACGGTTATGGCCAGATAACAAACCCCCAAAAAGTGATTCGCTACCATTAAAAGGCGTAGTGGTAAATCCGCCTGGCCTGCTCACCAATCCATAGTGTTGTCTATTATTAAATGTTACGGGATCCATTGAAATGGTTGTCATACAATCCATATTGTTGTCTACTATTAAAAATGTTACTGTCAAAAAAACATATCGCTGTGCAAATGATATATCGTTGTGTAATAACAATCATGGATGAGATATCGTTTGTGATAACAATCATGTTTGAGTAACAATAATATATCACTGTGTAATAACAATCATAGATGAAATCATTGTCAAACAAACGGTAACATCCTGCTCTTGTGTCACTGAACGAACTTATTTTTGAGGATGCTTTCTTGCAAGTGATATGGATTATTATACTATTGGCCGTTTGATTATGATTATGAGGCATTATGGATATCATGATATGTCATTTTGTTGTATTTAAATAGACAGGTGATATTGACTGGGTTCTCCAGAGTTTGCAGGACTTTGGACCTCGAGGATGTAGAGGCATCGATGAAAACCCTTGGACTTTGGATCAAGTCAAGGAGTGGACTGTTGGGTTGAATATTGTTGATGATAACTTGCTAACCAGAATTACATGTGGATTAGAGGGGTCACGCAAGACATCCAGAGACTTTGATGGAGAGGTGTGGGAGCAACCATGACATAGCCTACTAGAACTCTCATCGTGGCTCGAACTGTAGGTTAATGATTACCTATTTTGAGAATACCCACGATGTCATGAGGGAAAAATGCGACAGTCGCTCACGATGATTCTAAGGGGCACACAATAAGGCAGGGGCCTTATTCCTTAGAGGCCCTTAGTCTCCCAAAATATTACCTAGCGGAGTATTGATTCCAGAGTTTTTTTTATGTCTACCAAGTTAGTCAAGAGGCGAGTGGCACCCTTGGAGCACGTAGTGCATCCTGAAGGGCATGTCACGCAAGGAAAATGGAAAGAGGTGAGTGGCACCCTTGGAGCACGTAGTGCGTCCTGAAGGGCATGTCGCGTTTTTAACTGGTAAGTGAATAAACCTAAATGGCCTTAAAACGAATGATGTGATAAGTAATATTTAAAAACAATTTCCCCAATAAAAATGTTGCCCATCCTAGTGAAATTAAAATCTAGGTCTAAGTAACACATGTGTTCAAAATAATAATCATAATTAATCATGTAACATGAAGATGGTAAGAAATTCAATTAAATTATTAAAATCAAATTATAATGGGGGATTAAAATTTTAAAAGGGAAATGATTGTTTTATCTACATATGCTAATTTAATTTTTAATTAAAAAGAAAAAGGGGTAAATGGGTGTTTTTCTACACTTGCTAAATTGAGTTTTAGTTAAAAAGGGAAAAGAGGGAAACTTAAAAGAAATAGGAAAATAAAGGAAAAAGGGGAAACATAAGAAAAGGGGAAACATAAAGAAAAATATGAATGTCTAACTTAGTAAGGAATCTTGCCTTGGGAAATTTCTATTTTTGAACTCAACTAGGAATTTAGTAAGGCGTAAGTCATTTAAGATTTGCAAGGGAATATTAAGACACCAATGAGCGATTTTAGGAATGTTTTTAGGTGGGTGAGGGAAATAGGAATAATTAAATAATTAATGAAATTAATTTTTTGGTGCAACTAGGGGGATGGGTGACATGTGTATGGGGGAGGTTTTTTCTGATTAAATTAATGAAAAAGAAATTTAATGGGAATTTCGGAAAGAAATCACTTAAAAAATCTATAAAACGGATGGAGGAGGAGGAGTATGGATCTCATCTTTATGTGTAATGTTACGCTGCTGAAGTTTTGTCTTGACTAAACTTATCTTGTGGGAGTTGGGATACCTAGCTCGGGTAACAAGTGACAGCTCAACCTTGCGAGGTGAGCTGGGTGATAGCGGTTCTCTGGTATTGTTTGCATGGCCCCTTTGCAGCTTGGGAGGCTCAGGGGGAAGAAGAGTACCCCTAGTGTTGGCTAGGAGGTATCGATGAGGTCACATCAGTTGGCAAGTAGGAGTTGGATGGAGCGCATGTGGGAAAACGACTTGAAGCTGTCACGTTTATCTATGGTACGCACACATTTATTTTTGAATGGTAGATTAATATTCTTCCTGTTCTTTCATTACTGTACTTCTATGGTGTAAAGAATTGTGTTTTACTCAATATTTTATAATCAATGAACTTAAAGTCATCCCAGCCTTACACTTGCTTCCTTTTTAAATTGATTCCCTTGGCGAACCCAACCCAAATTGCTATGACCTTTTTGTGTTTGTTTTATTGACTATTACGAATAAATTTGTGTTTTTCCCTTATTCCTTTAGTCGTCAGTCTGTTCTTGAGAAGTCGGCTAGGAGCCGAATCGACGGTCATCACTTCGGTGTTTAAAGACCTATAGATTCAAATGCCTTTCTTTTCTATGCATGGATGGTGAGTGGAGAATAAATTTTTCCCAGTTGTCTATCCCTTATCTTTGCGTTTCACTTTTCTGATTGATCTCTAATCCTTGTGCCTTCTTGTGAATGATTTCTTCTGTGTTTCCTTGTGATTGGTTTTGTCCGCGTTTTCCTTATGACATGTCTTCGTTTTAATGAAATGTAGACTCGGATTTCACCCAAGTTTACATATCTCTGTACCCAATTCTTAAATAGCAACATGAATGGCTTGGCAACGTTTTTCAAATAGAACAGTATCATTTATGTGTAGGTAGCGAATTTCTTGTTGACAAAGATTTTATTTCTGAACGATTTTTCTTGGCGATGGACAACAATATCATAGTCAGTGTTTCCTTTTATTTAAGAGAACGATATATTTATTGTTGATTCCTTGTTATTTCCTTGATATTTTTTATTTCCTTTATAATGGACAACTATATCACTAAGACAACTAATTACTGTGGGACAACAATGCCTCTGTTAGCCGACAACTTTATTATTACATAGCATTGGGTTAGAAGGTATATTTGTTATATAGTGTGTTAGACCATGAATCATGGTTAATAGCGATCTCAGAATGGAATGGATAACAATATGTTAATAACATTCATGGATAGCGATATATTGACATATTTGGATAACCATATATCTGATGGCAGCGATATAATTTAATATACTGTTTACACAATGTTTACACATGTTTACACACGATGATAATACTGTTCACACAATGTTTACACAACAATTTTTACAGAAAATCACACAGCGAATTTATGTAGCCCTTTCACTCAGCAAAGTTATAAAGCCATCCACACAACAAATTTAATATATTGATAGCGGTTTTAGGCGTATCGTGTGACTGTGGATTTACTATATACTGACAACGATTTTATACATCATGTGCGATTTTATACATCATGTGACTGCGTCTGATGTAGATAGCGAATTTATTTCATAGATTTTATAGATAGTTTTGAATAGACAACTTTACCTCCGCGTTGATCAGACAAAATCTATGGTATGACAACGATTGCATTACATATATATGACAACGATTGTAATTGGATCCTATCGACGATTGTATGACAATGATTGCATTACATATATATGATAATGATTGTAATTGGATCCTATCGACGATTGTATGATAGTGATTGTATTTCTAACTGTAAGATATCTTGGGGTCAAGTCTTTTGACTTGCTAATTTTCTTAGTAGATATTAAATTTCATTGGATATTTCGAAATGAAACCTATATGTTTACTTTCAAGGTTCATACAATCTTAATCGCTGAAATCTACATTTCCATTTTTTTAAATTTCTAACTGGATATTAAAGAAAACCATCTCCAAAAAGTGGGTGAAAACTTAGAACGTTTAATATACATCTTATTCAATAATTGAGAGATGTGGTTAAAGCCTGATTTTAGCCCAGAATAGAAGGACCATAGCCATACCAGATTGTGGTTTTTGTTGAAAGGTGTTGTGGGGCTTTGACCACAATTAAGAAATAGTTTGTTTTGGAATCTTAAGGGGTCTACAGATCTTCAATTCGATTTTGGTCTATTCCAATCACAACCCCTTTTTATTTCGAGGAAGAAAAATTTAAAGGATTGATTGGATTTTTGTTCAATGATGGTTAAGAGAAAACAATTCATTCCAAAAGATAAAAACGATGTCAGATCCCAATGAACCTGTTTTTTTGACTTCGTACAACAACTACTGTGCAAAGAGAGCCAGTGAATTATTGATTTTTAAACTCTTATGCTACATATGGTGTTGGTGCATGTCATACCTGAGATCAAGACTCTAGCTCTAAACACTCTCTGATTTCAAGATTGGTCAACTGTTTGTTTTAACGCTAAGAAGGTGCTTTATATTTTCTATTGTGATTGAAATGTAATGTGCTTGAAACTGTCTTGTGAGGATAAAATGTATTTTATATACCTATCGATTGTTGTGCAAATCCTAACATGTATTGAATCTCGATACCCCGCGCCTCATCTAGCTAGATGGTTTACAATGCTCTCCTTATGGTTCATATAAGGCAAGTCAGTGCAACTGAATTTCAAAAAGGTTGGATTTAATGACTGGTTAATGGTTTAGAGCTTGGAATTTGCGCTTGGAGTTCTGGTGCACTTGTCACAATGTGGCGACAAGATTCCCTAAAAGAAATTGTTGCGCGCATTGATAGATAAGTGCATTTTAAACCTAGATGGGTCATGCGCTCCCTGTTTAGGGTGAAGTAGTAGTTGTAATTAATGTTTGGTACTCTGCCTGGTAACATTTTATTGTGTTTTCTTCTCACTCGTCATAAGAGTTATAGTTACTTGTGTCATTTATGTTTATTGTGTGAGTTTTGTGCGTTGTGTTCGTCGTCTTTTTGCGTTGTTTAACTATTGTCGTCATTGCCCTCTTTCTTAAAAAAAATAAAAATAAAAAATTGTACTTGTTATGAGAGGCTTGTTGTCGTAACGATGGGTTCATTACATATGGTATCAGAGTGGGTTCAACCCTGCGACTATGGATCACCATGCTTTCCACTGCAGTAAACCCTTAAGTATTAACCTGACGTTAATTAAAAACTTTAACATGTCCATGTGGTGAACTCAATTAGAGGATGCCACAGAGGTTCATAGTTTGGTGCCATGGAAGGAGGTGCGATGCCTCCATAAGTGCCTGCGCCCTTGGAATCTAAACCCAAAGAGGAAGAGCAAGTCCTTGGGCTGGATTTGATTGTTGTAATGGATGATGATGGTCTGACAAGGTCCTTCCAGATATTTTCAGAGGCCTTGATTCACCATCTGTACTGAGATGAGGCCAGGGAGCCTATACCCCTGAGGGTCCGCAGTGTGCCCCCGCCAGTACCATTAGCATTCACCGAGAACTAGAGAGGGATGAGTTCCCAAGTCTATGAGTGTCACGGATAGCTAAGATGTCGAGGCATGATTGGAGAGAAAGGCATTGTGCTTCACACTTCGCAGTTATGACCTTCAGCATGAAGGTCCACAGGGCAGTATTTCAACTGAAGGGGAGCACTCTTTTGTGGTGGAAGATGCTCCTACCGCTTTTGAACATGGCATTTGAAGACGTATCATGGGAGTTTTTTGAGGAATGGTTCTGGGAGAGGACTAGAGCATCTAAATCAGCTGAACCCACTACTATAGGAAATTTGGGCAAGGCCCATCGGATTCATGCAATGGTGAATAACCTCCAGGCAGAGCACCAGTCGACTTTTCTCGAGACGTCAGGTATCGTCGCTGACTAGACCCATAGTATTTTGATACATCCTGGTGCTAGCAAGGGTTTCATTTCTAGTGTAGAGCTAAAAAGAATTAAGTTAAAGGCAGTCGAACAGAATGAGTTTAGATTTGTAGAAATGGCTTCGGGAGCCAAACAGAAGGTTGGAGGGAAGGTTACGGGTTGTAGTCTTAACCTGGGAGAGTTTGTCACTAGTGCCAACTAGTACATAATGATATTAGGATCTTATGACATCGTGATCGGTATGGACTGGTTGGAATCGCTTGAGACAATAATCAACTGTAAGACGAAATAGTTGAGTTTGGTGTTTGATGATGGACAGAGAAGCGTGATTGTAGGTCAGAACCAGGGATTTTCCCTGAGGTTCATCTCTTCCTTACAACTATGCAAGAGCATGTGCAAGGAGTGTAATATTTATGCGATCCTTGCGTTAATCGAGAAGTGAGTAGCGAAAGGTCTAGAACACCTTCCAGTGGTGAGAGAGTTCACGAATGTCTTCCTTGAGGAGTTATCGGGGATGTCATCATAGAGGGAATTGTAATTTACCATAGACCAAAAATTGGGGATTGAACCGATAGTAGGAACGCCTTATCGGATGTCGACCCCATAGTTTAGGAGTTGAAAATTCCACTAAAGGAATTGCTGGACCTAGGAATTATACATCCAAGTGTGTCAGCATGGGGTGCACCTGTTATATTCATACGGAAGAAGGATGGGTCGTGGAGACTCTGCATTGATTACATTCAATTGAAAAAGGCAATGATCAAGATCAGTATCCGTTTCCAAATATTGATGATCTGTTTGACAAGATGAAAGGCACAACGGTGTTTTCAAAGATCAACTTGAGATCAGGGTATCACTAGTTACAGATCAAGGAGGATGATGTCCCTAAGACCACCTTTAAGATGAGATTGGGACATTACGAGTTTACATTTTTACCATTTGGACTGACAAACGCCCCTGGGGTATATATGAGTTTGATGAACGAGGTGTTCTGCGAATACTGGGACAAATTTGTCCATGTATTCATCGATGATATTTTGATTTACTCTTGGATGTTGGAAGAGCATGACGAGCACTTGCTCTTGGTATTACAGTTTCTGCGAGAGAATAAATTGTATGGGAAATTATATAAATGCTCGCTTTTATCAATTGAAGATTCACTACTTAGGGTGTGTCATATCTAGCGAAGGTATCGTCATGGATCCAACAAAGGTCAAGGATATTATGGAATGGCTTGCACCGATGAATGTCCCTGAAGTGCATAGCTTCATGGGTTTAGCGGGATATTATCGATGGTTCATTGAGGATTTTCGAAGATAGCAAATCCGATCTTGGAATTGCAGAAGAAGAAAAAGAAGTTTGTTTGGACCGAGAAATGAACGGAAGCATTTCGAAGGCTCAAGGAGATATTGACAAGAACACCTATACTAAAGGTCCCTGACATGGATGTGGACTTCTTGGTATGCACTGACGCATCCAAGGAAAGCCTAGGTGGAGTCTTTATGCAAGACAGTCGAGTGATCTCTTACATATCAAGGAAGTTGAGAAGGCATGAAGAGAAATATGCGACGCACGATATAGAGTTGTTATCCATTGTATATACCTTGAGAGTTTGGAGACACTACCTTATTGAATGAAAATTTGAACTAAAAATGGACCATTGTGGACTACAACACATCTTTACGCAAAGCGACCAGAACGTGCGACAATGGCGTTGGTTGGAATTGCTTAGCAAGTACGATTTCAAGATTACTTACATAAAGGGAACAATGAGTAGAGTGGCTGATGCGTTGAGTCAAAGACCACACATATTTTTGGTGATGACTCTTCAGAAGAATCTATGTGAAAATATTTGAACTTTACAGTGCGAAGATGACTGGTACAAAGAGGTCAAGGACTTTATTGAAAAAAACACAATGATGGTACCAAGATTTGAAGGATTTACTTTGAACGACGCCGAATTATTGAGATTTGAAAATTGAATTTATGTACCACCAAACGACGAGTTGAGAATTTTGATCCTAAATGAGGCTCACAAAGCAGTGTGCATGGCTCTCCCAGGATTCATGAAGATGAGGGCAGACCTTAAACCCTTATTCTTCTGGAAATGAATGAAGGCAGACATAGTCAACTACATGGCAAGATGTCTAGAATGTCAGCAGGTCAAGGCTAAACATAGACATCCGAAAAGATTACTACAACCACACTATTTCAGAATTGAAATGGGAGGTCATTTCAATGGATTTCATTGTTGGATTTCCACTGAAGACAAGGAGACATGAATCGATTTTTGTGATAGTCGACACTCTGACGAAGAATTCTCATTTTATTCCTATATGTACGACGTATTAGGCACTTGGCATAGCTAGAGTTTTCATCAGTGAGATCATGAGGCTGCATGGTGTTCCTAAGAGGATTATATCCGATAGAGGATCGATGTTTACCAGATGATTTTGGACTAGTTTCCAAGAGGCCTTGGGAACCCAACCTGAGATAGACGGGTGGACTGAATGAACAAATCAAATCTTGGAGGACATGTTGCATATGTACATGATGGACCAACAGAAGCGTTGGGAAGAATTCTTGCCACTGGCATAATTTGCATATAACAACAGTTACCAAAGAATCATTAAGATGGCACCTTTCGAGTTTCTTATGGGAAACTGTGTCAGATGCCTTTGAGTTGGGATTGACTGGAGGATAGGGTCCTAGTGGGGCCATAAGCAATCCATGAAATGGAATATCATGCAAACTATAAGACAAGGATCAAGGAAGAACATGATCGACAGTAAATGTATGCCTATGCGCATCGTGTCGATCGTAGTTATGAAGTTGGTGATCAAGTTTTCTTCCGGCTGAACCTGCATAAGATTTCGATAAAGTTAGAAAGGGTGCTAAAATCTCTCCTAGGTTTGGGAAACCTTGAGAGATTGTGGAAAAGAGAGGGCATGTGGTCTATTTGACTAGCCTTGCCTGATTCTTTGAGGCATGTGCATGATTTTTTTCATGTATCTGTTTTGATACATTATATTAGTGATCCTACATGTGTCATTGACATGAGTTCCTTGCCAGTATATGATGAGGGTGTGCTCGTGGCTGAACCAATCCACATCCTGGACCATTGCATTCAACAAATACGACGTCGAACAATAGATCATGTCAAGTTCTAGTGGGACAACTATAGTCCGCACTCGACAACCTGGGAGGACGCATATGATATGCATCATAATTTTCGATTTTTGTTGATTGATAGACTTATGATACCGTGATACACTTTATTTTGGCACTTATATACTGTGAAACTTCAAGACAAAGTTTAGACCAAGAGGGGGTGTATGTAATATCCTGCTCTTGCACACACTAAATGAACTTATTCTTTTAGGACACTTTCTTGCAAGTGATCTAGATTATTATACTATTGGTCGTTTGATTATGATTATGAGGCATTATGGATATGATGATATGTCATTTTGTTGTATTTACATAGATAGGTGCTATTGACTGGGTTCTCTTGAGTGTGTAGAACTTTGTACCTTGAAGATGCAGAGGCATCGATGAAACCCCGTGGATTCTCGATCGAGTTAGGGAGTGGACTGTTGGGTTGAATATTGTTGATGTGACATATGTACATATGACTAGATGTTATGATGATTGATTGTTTTGCTGACATGATTCGTTGATGATGCATGCTGACAATAGCTTGCCAACCAGATTCACATGTGGAGTAGAGGGGTCACACACGACAACCAGAGACTTTGAGGGAAAGGTGTGGGAGCAACCCTGCCACAATCTACTAGCACTCCCGTCGTGGCTCGAACTATAGGTTAACAATTATCTAGTTCGAGAAGACCCACGATGTCGTGAGGGCAGACTTCAACAATCACTCACGATTATTCTAAGGGGTGCGCAATAAGGTAGGGGCCTTATTCCTTAGAGTCCCTTATTCTCCCACAAGATCACCTGGGGGATTATTGACTGTAGGAGTTTTTTATGTCTACCAAGTCAGTCAAGAGGCGAGTGGCACCCTTGGAGCACGTAGTGCGTCCTGAAGGGAACGTCGCGCAAGGTAAAGGAAAAGAGGTGAGTGGCAACCTTGGAGAACCTAGTGCGTCCTAAAGGGCACATCATGTTTTTAATTGGTAAGTGAATAAAACTAGATGGCCTTAAAATGAATGATGTGATAAGTGAGATTTGAAAACAATCTCCCTAATAAAAATGTCGCCCAACCTAGTGAAATTAAAATCTAGGTCTAAGTAACACATGTGGTCAAAATAATAATCACAGTTAAACATGTAACAAGAAGGGGGTAAGAAATTCAATTAAATTATTAAAATCAAATTATAATGGGGGATTAAAATTTTAAAATGGAAATGATTGTTTTATCTACATATGCTAATTTAATTTTTAAATAAAAAGAAAAAGGGGTAAATGGGTGCTTTTCTACACTTGCTAAATTGAGTTTTAGCTAAAAAGGGAAAAGAGGGAAACTTAAAAGAAATAGGAAACTAAAGGAAAAAGGGGAAACATAAAGAAAAGTGGAAACATAAAGAAAAAGTTGAATGTCTAACTTAGTAAGGAATCTTGCCTTGAGAACTTGCTATTTTTGAGATCAACTAGGAATTTAGTAAGGCATAAGTCATTTAAGATTTGTAAGGGAATATTGGGACACCAAGGAGCGTTTTTAGGAATGCTTTTAGGTGGGTGAGGGAAATAGGAATAATTAAATAATTAATGAAATCAATTTTCTTGTGTAACTAGGGGGATGGGTGACATGTGTAGGGGGGAGGTTTTTTTGATTAAATTAATGAAAAATAAATTTAATGGGAATTTGGGAAATAAATCACTTAAAAAATCTATAAAAAGGATGGAGGAGGAGGAGTATGGATCTCATATTTAAGTGTAATGTTATGCTACTGAATTTTTGTCTTGATTGAACTTATCTTGTGGGATTTGGGATACCCAGCTCGGGTAACAAGTGGTAGCTCGACCTTGCAAGGCGAGATGGGTGCTAGTGGTTCTCTGGTATTGTGTGTGTGTTCCCTTTGTAGCTTGGGGGGCTCAGGGGGAAGAAGAGTACCACTAGAATTGATTGGGAGGTACCAGTGAGGTCACATCAGCTGGCAAGAAAGAGCTGGATGGAGTGTGCGTGAGACAATGACTTAGAGCTATTGCATTTGGCTATGGTATGCACGCATTTATTTTTGAATGGTGGATTAATATTGTTCCCACGCTTTCATTACTACACTTCTATGGTGTAAAGAATTGTGTTTTACTCATCATTTTATAATCAATGAACTTAAAGTCATCCCAGCCTTATGCTTGCTTCCTTTTTGAATTGATTGCCTTGTCGAACCCAACCTATAAATTTTCTGTGTTTGTTTTATTGATTATTACGAAGAAATGTGTGTTTTTCCCTTTGTTCGTCAGTCCATGCCTGAGCAGTCAGCCAGGAGTCGAATTGACGGTCATCACTTCGGTGTCTAAAGACCTATAGATTCAAATGACCTACTTTTCTGTGCATGGATGGTGAGTGGAGGATAAATTTTTCCCATCTGTCTATCCCCTACTTATCTCTACATTTCTCTTTTCTGATTGATCTGTAATCCTTGCGCCTTCTTGTGAATGATTTCTTGTGCATTTCCTTATGATTGGTTTCATTTGCATTTTCCTTATGAGATGTCTATGTTTTAATGAATTGTAGACTGTAATTTCACCCAGGTTTACATAGCTTTGTACCCAATTCTTAAACAACAACATGAATGGCTTGGCAATGTTTTTCAAATTGAACAATATCATTTATTTGTAGGCAACGAATTTCTTGTTGACAACGATTTTATTTTTGAACGATTTTTCTTGGCGATGGATAGTAATATCAAAGTCATTGTTTCCTTTTAATTAAGACAACGAGATATTTATTGTCAATTCCTGGTTATTTCCTTTATATTTTTTAATTCCTTTATAATGGAAAACTATATCACTAAGACAACTAATTATTGTGGGACATCAATCCCTCTGTTAGTCAGTGACTTTATTATTAGATAGCATTAGGTTAGAAGGTATATTTGTTAGATAGTGTGTGAGATCGTGAATCATGGTTAATAGCGATCTAAGAATGGAATGGATAACAATATGTTAATAACATTCATGGATAACGATATATTGGCATATTTGGATAGCCATATATCTAATGGCAGCGATATAATTTAATATATTGTTTAAACGTAGCAATAATATTGTTCACACAATGTTTACACATAATATTGTTCACACAATGTTTACACACGACGATAATACTATTCACAAAATTTTTACACACAACGATTTTTATAGCAAATCACACAATGAGTTTATGTAGCCCTTTCACATAGAGAAGTTATAAATCCATCCACAAAAAAAATTTAATATATTGATAATAGTTTTAGGCGTATCGTGTGAATGTGGATGTACTATATACTGACAATGATTTTATACATCGTGTGACTGCATTTGACATAGATAGCGAATTTATTTCATAGATTTTATAGACAATTTTGAATAGAAAACTTTACCTCCATGTTGATCAGAGAGCATTTATGGTATGACAATGATTGCATTACATATATATGATAGTGATTGTAATTGGATCCTATCGACGATTGTATGACAATGATTGCATTGCATATATATGACAACGATTGTAATTGGCTCCTATCAACGATTGTGTGACGACAATTGTATTTTTAACTGTAAGATATATTGGGGTCAAGTCTTCTGACTTGTTGATTGTCTTAGTAGATATTGAATTTCATTGGATATTTCGAAATACAACCTATCTATTTACTTTCAAGGTTAAGCTATTGTCACCGTAATCCAAGCAAAGAACCTGTTATATACAATCTTAATCGCTGGAATCTACACTTCCATTTTTTTAATTTCTAACTGGATATTAAAAAAAACCATCTCCAAAAAGGGGGTGAAAACTTAGAACGTTTAATATACGTCTTATTCAATAATTGAGAGATGTGGTTAAAGCCAGATTTTAGCCCAGAATAGAAGGACCATAGTCGTACCAGATCATGGTTTCGGTTGAAAGGTGTTGTGGGGCTTCGACCACAGTTAAGAAATAGTTTGTTTTGGAATCATAAGGGGCCTATAGATCTTCAATTCTATTTTGGTCTATTCCAATCACAACCCCTTTTTATTTTGAGGAAGAAAAATTTAAAGGATTGATTGAATTTGTGTTCGATGATGGTTAATAGACAACAAATCATTCCAAAAGATGAAAATGATGACAGATCCCAGCAAACCTATTTTTCTAACTTTGTACAACAACTACAGTGCAAAGATAACTAGTAAATTATTGATTTTTAAACTCTTATGCTGCATATAGTGTCGATGCATATCATACCTAAGATCCAGACTCTATCTCTAAACACTATCTAATTTCAAGATCGGTTGACTATTTGTTTTAACACTAAGAAAGTGATTTCTATTTTCTATTGTGCTTGAAGTGTAATGTGTTTGAAATGGTCTTGTGAGGATGAAATTTCTCTTAGATACCTATAGATTTTTGCACAAATCCTAAATTGTATTGAATCTCGATACTCCATGCCTCGTCTAGCTAGATGGATTACAATGCTCTCCTTATGGTTCGTATAAGGCAAGTTAGTGCAATTGAATTTTGAAAAGGTTGTATTTTATGACTGGTTGATGGTTTAGATCTTGACGTTTGTTCTTGGAATCCTAGTGCACTTGTCCCAATGTGGCGAAATGATTCCCTAAAAGGAATCGTTACGTGCATTGATAGTTAAGTGCATTTGAAACCTAGATGGGTCACGCGCTCCTCATTTAGGGTGAAGTGGTAGTTGTAATTAATGTTTGGTACTCTTCCTGGTAATGTTTTATTGTGTTTGCTTCTCACTCGTCATAAGATTTCTATTCACTTGTGTCATTGATGTTGATTGCGTGAGTTGAGTGCAATGTGTTCGTCGTATTTTTGCGTTGTTTAACTATTGTCGTCGTTGCTCTCCTATTTAACTAAAAAAAAATAAATTGTACTTGTTATGAGAGGCTTGTTGTCATAAAGAAGGGTTCGTTACACAAACATAATGTTGTCTATTAAAAATGTTATTGTCAACAAACATATTGCTGTGTAATATCAATCATGGATGAGATATTGTTGTGTGATAACAATCATGTGTGAATAACAATAATATATCACTGTGTAATAACAATTTTATGTGAATAATAATAAGATATCATTGTTTAAATATATCACTATGTAAATAACCATAACTATTTGATAATAAATATCATTGAGTAAATAAAAATGTGGATGAAATTTATTGTGAAGAACATTGTTGTGTGAATAACATTTACGGTGTGAATGAATATCGTTGTGTGGATAACATTTACTGTGTGGATAACATTTATTGTGTGAATAACAATATTGTTTTGTGGATAACCTTTACTGTGTGGATAACATTTACTGTGTGGATAAAATTTACTGTGTAAATAACAATATGGATAAAATTTACTATGAATAACATCGATGTGTGAATAACATTTACTGTGTGAATAAATATTGTTGTGTGAATAAAATTTACTGTGTGGATAAACATCGTTGTCCAATAATGATGTCAATCAATAAAGTTGTCTAGTAAAGATAATGCTGGGTAAATATGGGGAAAATCCTTGTGTAAAAACACCAAGAAGTTCGCCCAGGGGCAATACCTTAGCTGGGAAAAAATGCCAAGAAAATTGTAGACATATCATAAAAAATGCAGACATATATAATTTCACAGACTTAAAAATCACAGTGGTAAAATAGAAGTGGTAACATCACAGTGGTAAGGATATCATGCTGAAATCACAGAGATAATATGCCAATAAATCAATCAGAGATGAATCAAACAAAAACACAAAAATATTCATTCACAAGGAAAACATAGAGTAAAATCAGATTTTAATCAACCAAGACGTAGAGAACCAAAACAACTCTAAGAATCAATGCTAAGGAACAACGATGGTGGACTGGAGAGAATAAACGCCCAGGAGAGAATTCCTTGCTGGGCAGAGAATGATCCTACAGTTATTATCCATGCATAGGAAAGAAAGGCATTTGAATCTAAGTCTTTAAACACCGTAGTGATGACCGTCAATTAGGCTCCTGGCCGACTATTCAGGCATAGACTAATAACTTAAAGGATCATGAAATAGAGAATAAAACAAAATCTTCATCCAGATCTTCTCCATGGAGAAGCAATAATGAAATAAAAGCGCAATCAAGGAATAAAGAAAATGTAGGCAGGTGATACAAGAACACTGACAAGGTTTTGAGTCTGGGGCTCATTCTGGCTATGCACAAAGAGATAGTAAATCATAAATAAAGGATTCAGTGGATAGCAAGGGTCTTTATTGAATAAATCAAGCGACAAGGGGATTACAAGTACCGTAGGAATGCATGTACAAGAAATCTCATGACAATGAAATATTCAACCGAGTACAGAAAAATAAACATGTGTAAATTAAATTTCAATGTAAGTAACAACTTTAACAGGCGTACCTTAGCCAAATGAAAATTATCCGAGGTCGTTGTCCCACGCGCGCTCCATCTAGCTCCTTCTTGCCAACTGATGTGACCTCTCCAGTACCTCCCAACTAATGCTAGGGGTACTGTTCTTCCCCCTAATCCCCCCGAGCTACAAATGGGCCACGCACACAATAAATAATGCTAGCACCCAAATCACCTTGCAAGGTTGAGCTACCACTTGTTACCCGAGCTGGGAATCCCAACTCCCACAAGAGAAGTTCAGTCAAGATAAAATTTCAGAAGCGTAACATTACGCAAAAATATTAGATCCATACTCCTCCTCCATTCTTTTTATAGAATTTTCAAGTAATTATTTTCCCAAATTCTCAATAAATTCCTTTTTCATTTAATTAATTTCGAAAAAACTCCCCCGTACACATGTCACCTGATCCCCTAGTTGCACCAGAAAATCAATTTTATTAATTAATTAATTATTCTTATTTCCCTCATCCACCTAAGAGCATTCCTAAAAATGATCCTCGATGTCCCAAAATTCCCTTACACTTCTTAAATGACTTACACCTTACTTAATTCCTATTTGAGTTCATAATTGGAAAGTTCCAAAGGCAAGATTCTTTACTAAGTTAGACATTCAGTTTTTTCTTTACGTTTCCCCTTTTCTTTAAGTTTCCCTTTCTCTTTAAGTTTCCTATTTCTTTTAAGTTTCCCTCTGTTTCTTTTTTGACTAAAAATCAATTTAGCAAGTGTAGATAAAAAAACCATTCACCCTTTTCCCTTTTAATTAAAAATTAATTTAGCAAGTGTAGATAAAAATAC
>JASDQU011176588.1:8201-21174 GCA_032191745.1 Picea mariana
TGATATTCATATCCAACCAATTAGGGGTTGAAGGAAAAAGGGAGTTGATGGTTGGAATTGTTGTGTGATTCATTAAGTTGCAGAATTATCATGTATCTTGATGTAATGTTTTTATGTATGTCATTGTGTAAACTATATGGTTATGTGCACCGAGGACAATGCAATTTCTAAGGGGAGGGGAATGTATCATCCCCATTTTCAAACCCCAAACTAGCAATGTGTATTGTAAATATAGCATGTGTCTGAGAGCCAAGCAATGTATATTGTAAATGTGATGTATGGACGAGAGAAAATATGTAAATGATGTAAATTGAAATATAAGGAATAATTGTATCAACAACTATAGATAGACATGGAAAGATATTGGGGGATAAGTATCCACAAGAGTGGGAAGGGGTCCAAGGGGGAGAGTTACCCATATCTATTAAACCAAATGCCATTTCTTATTTTTCTCTAAATTATCCTTTCCATGAACCTTCCATTAGTTGTTGAGTGTTCTAGAGCCCAATCATTTAATTCATGTAAGAGGGTTGGTCTCAGAGTCACTTCCCATAGTTATTGAGAGCATGGGGGATGATTACAATCATATTGGGGAAGAGTGAAAGTCAATATTACAAGAGAAAGAGAGGAAATTTGTATGGGTAGGGGACCAGTTTTTACATATTCACATTTTTGCATAGAGAGCTATTTTTGACATGGTGTTTTATGGCCATCAAGGAATTTCTGAGTGTGGGAGATTGTAGGAAGTTGTTGTGGACATGTTTGACTATTATTTGGAGCTATAATTTCATGGATAAAGAGGCTATGTACCTAGGAGCAATGAGTTGCTCAAAATTCATCCAAGAAGCATATGTTTTGGTTGTTGGGCGAATTTGTGTTGCAACTGTAAAATTTATGAAGTCTCAACAAGTAGAATTTTTGTCCAGCTTATGCTGGAATCCCTATAGGGGAGTGGAAAGGCATAAAGTACTAATCTAAGTGAAGGGGGATTACATCCCTTGGGTTTTGCAGGCTGAGGGGAAGTGTTCTGGTGGACTGGAATTAGTTGAGAGTTTAAGTGCTGAAAGGGGGACATTAGTCAGCCTTAGGTAACTCCTTCTCTTTTGAATTCATAGCCCTATCTTGGGTGTGTATTTTTGTTGAGAAATAGAACAAAAATGATACTACTAGGAAAAACATCTATCCTTTGCAATGAGATGCAAATTTTATAAGATACATGTTCTATTTGTTGTGTTTACACATGCATAATGCTGGTGTAATTGATGTGCAATTTAATCTGAATTATATTTGGTTATTGTTGCTTACTGGGAGTAGAAAGATGCATTCATATCTCTATTTTATGTTTGAATGT
Source organism: Picea mariana (assembly GCA_032191745.1). Lineage (NCBI taxonomy): Eukaryota > Viridiplantae > Streptophyta > Pinopsida > Pinales > Pinaceae > Picea > Picea mariana. The sequence goes on from JASDQU011176588.1 coordinate 9,553, forward strand.
TATTGTTTGTAGTAATTGTTGTGGTGCATAGTAAGTGTAGTTGTATGTATGTTTTTATAGAACATGGACAATTGAATGAACTTGTATTTCATGTTGTATCATAATTACCTCATTTTATATTTGTATCAAAAAAATTATTGAGTCATTTTAGTAGTGATGTGACTCAATTGGGGGATGGGTATGTTAAAATCCAGGCAGATGCTCTAAGAGCCCCAAGTAAAGATTAATGTTTCCTAGCATGAATCTCTGAGTTATCTTGTTTTTTAGATAAAGAAATGTAGGATTTTCAGCCTTGTTCAGGGGGCGGGGGTTGAATCCCTTTCTGCATAAGAATCAATCTTGCTTCAATTCCAATAAAGGAGGGCACTTGAATTTTATCCTTGTATTTGAGGTTGTACTTCAGGGGGGCCAGGTGGAGTTTGGCTTGGGAGGAGGGAGGGGAAACATAGAGGGTTTGAGGGGAGGGATTGCTATGGGAAAAAATAGGGGGTGGATCCTGCATAAGAAGGGTAGGGAGAGTAATGAGGGGGGAAACCATGGAGTAAGAGAGGCCAAAGGGACTATAGAGGAAGTTAGTATAAGGAAAAGGGAGTGGGGTTGAGGGAACTTTAGTTATCATTCCAAACTAAATAGCACTGATAAAGGAAAAATAAAAAGGGAAGGGAAGGGGGATGGACTTACTTGATGAGGATCTCGAGGCCAAAACCAAAGGAAATGTTGGGTCATTGTGGGGATATTCATCAAGATCCTTTTTAGTAAGGCAAGAGTCAAAGTTGAAGTTGGGGTTTGAGTGTTGTGTTCTAGAGTTGAGGTGGCCAGATTGAACTGAGTTGTTGCTTCCTCATTTTTCCACCACACGTTTTTCCTAGTTGACCTGCTAAATTTCTTTAAATCCTTCCCCAAGAACAAGATTAATTTCTTCAGTCTTTTTTTTAACACATTTATTGTTGTATCAATCATCCTGCATAGACTCCAGCTTTGAAGTAGATTTTAGGCTAGTCATAGACCAAGAAGGGGTATGGTTTTCAAATCATTTACTCATTAAGGAGACAGAGAGTAACAACCTAATAAATACTTGAGGGGAGCAATTTGGGGGAGGAATTCCAGAAGAGGAAGTATTGGGTCTTCAAAATAGGGTGAAGGAATGGGGGAAAGAACCATATTATGACTAGAGGTGGCATTTGGAAAACACGAGAAAGGAGCCTTTGTTGGAGTGGGCTCTAAGACCATTTTCTAAAGAGAAACCAAAGGAAGTGAATGTTTTTACTGCATCATAAGTGTCAAAGGATGTCCTCATGATGCAGGAGCATTGTGAAAAGCCAAAAACACATGACCAAGTCCAAGGAGTAGTTGGACGCGTGGAGGAAGAAAAGAGCACATTTTCATAAAGACCCATTTTGAATTTTGAAACAAAGGCATAAGTCTAATAATAAAGAGGAACGTACTCACATTTATACTTTGGAGATTGTAAACAGACTTGGGGAAATTCTCCCATCCGTCTTTTGTATTAAAGAATTTATGCATAGTTAATGAAAGTAGGTAGGTTTGAATGATAGATTAGACAGCTTAGAAGAGCAGGATGGAAAATGGATATAGACACCCTCATTCTTGTATCACAAAAAAGAAAAAGAAAAAAGAGAGCATTGTATCATTAGAACATTAGTAGAGAGTTGTAGCAGGGAGTTGAGAGAAGAACCCATGTACATGAGTTTTGAATTAATATATGAAGCTTTGAATAAGATTTCATGGTGTTATAATGTTTTCTGTTTATACGTGGTGAATGGTATGATTACAGTTGTTTATTCTCTTTGTTATGCATTTGTTCTAATACTATGTGTGTATGTATGATTTCATGTTGAATGTTTGAATTCTGAGACAGAAAGAGAATGAGTTTCAATTGTTTCTCATCCTGAGGGAGAGCTCTTGCAAGGAGTGCAGTGAAACATCCGCAAGGAGTGCATTGACAAAGGTTCAGAGTTCATCTCTAGAAGCTCAGGAGGGATATCGTTGTTCTCATTTCAATAGAAGTGCAAGTGAAGCACAGAAGCCGGGCAAGGTGTGCGCAAACTAGTTAAAAGTTAGAACTTATAAACTAAGGGAACGATTTGAGGATTGTTGTTGTAGGAGGTGCACAGAGTCTAGAAATCAAATACTTAGAGGTATTTGAAGAAGTTTCGCAAGGAGTGCGTGTAGGAACCTTTTGGAGGTTGAGTTTGTAAGTGGAAGCTCATGAGGGATAACACCTTTGAACACTTCAAAGGAAAACATAGACCAACTACTTCAAAAGGAGACAAGGGTCGAAGTCATCCAGCAGAAGTAAAGTTTAGAAGCGAAGGGACATTTGTTCATTTTGCAGAAGCTATCAAGGAGCAACGAGCGGTCAAGTTTCTCAGTGGAGGATTCATGAAGTAGTGAGGACCGTAGGATTTGGTGAAGTTGTGAAAATATTAAGTGCTATATGAATCCACCCTTCAAGAGGTAGGAAACAACGTGGATAGTTGATCGTGAACAGTTTGAGTCGTCAGATCATTTCAATATTTCAGGGTTCTAGACGACAAGAAGTTGAGTACAGAAGAATGAAAGTCCCAAAATCGTGAGTTGCGATAAGAATTGGTGTGAAGTTTTGGGATTTCGTTACTTCAGGAGATCGGGGTTTGAGAGGAGTCAGTTTCAACTGCCGAAGTTGCAAAGTGGTGAGAGCTGAGAGCTTGTGTGGATGCATGGTACATCTGTCAGGTGGGGACCGCAAGGGTGACAGGTGGCATGTACTCGCGCATCGAGGGGTCAACCCATAGTTTCTCTATCACATCTCAGGATTTCAGAAAGGAAGAGCACAAAGACTCTACACTCCAACTCGCAAAATTGCAAGTTGCAAGAGGTATTCAAAGAGAAGTCAACTATCACGTCTCGAGGTTTCACAAAGGGAGAGCACCAATGTTCGATACTCCAATTCATGAGGTCGTGAAGTTGTGAGAAGTGCTAGTGTTTATCCCTAGCTGACGGTCACATGTGGTAGGCGCTAACAAAGGGGGAGCTACACCCATATCGTGTACTCGGGCATCAGAGGTTGGAAAAAGAGAAGTTGAGTGGTTTCAACTTGTGAACTTCCAAGTTGCGAGAGATGTCTATGTAAGGACCAGATTGTTGTCTTATAGAAGCATAAGGCTCAACCTGGAGTAAATCTATATAGGAAAGTTTTACGAAGGACCTATGGATTTGTTGGACATTCTAACGAGAAACAAAGGAGATGCTTCGTCTCAAAGGAGAATTTGGAATGATCATGTGAGCAGATTTCGGCCTGCAGGTTGAGGTCTATTTCAAAAGTGGTATTAGAGCTTGATTTTGTTTGTATATTGTAGATAGAGGAAGCAAGAGGAGAAACTAGGAATATTTCTCAGCCATGCCACCGAGAAGAAGAGATAGACCAATGCCCGATCCAACAGTGGAAAGAGAAATGCACGAACTACATGCTAGGCTTGATGCAATGGAGACAACACAGAGGCACATAGTCGACAGTGGGGATATCAGTGAGGCTGAAAGTGAAAATGAAGTTGGACACGAAGGAGAAGAAGTCACAATCGAAGATGCTATGGATGAACGCCTATTCAGGGTTGTTGCAAGGATAGGTGCCAAGGTAAAAATGGAGATTCCCATGTATGAGGGGAACCTGGACATTGAAGAGCTTCTAAACTAGATTAAATCTCTGGATAAATATTTTGACTATGAGGATGTCGAGGAAGACAAGAAGGTAAAACATGTTTTTACTAGGCTTAAAGGGAATCCAACATTATGGTGGGATGAACTGCAAGCTGACGGACACTGCAAAGGGAAGAAAAAAATCAAAAGTTGGGATAGAATGGTTGTGAATATGAAAGCCAAATTCATACCCAAGGATTATCAAATCACTATGTTTCAGAGGATGCAGAACTTGAGACAGAAGTTGATGACCGTCAAAGAGTACATTGAAGAATTCTGCAAGATCAACATCAGGGCAGGTCATCGGAAAAGTGATGATGAAAAGGTTGTCATATACATGAATGGTCTAATATATGAAATTCAAGACGAGATGAGCATGATAACCCTTCGAACTGTATAAGATTCTTATCAGATGGCTCTAAAAGTTGAAGAGAAGTTGAGCCGAAAGCAAGGTCAAAGAGGCCAAGGTAGAAGTCAAGATAGAGGCAAAAAAATTGCGCAAGACAGAACTCAGAGACCTCAACAAGATGGGAAGAAACCTCAAACTCAACATGAAAGAGGAGGAAGCTCACAGAGAGGGAAGTATGCTGATAAGAATGCTTTTCCTCGAGCTAGAGGAAGAGGAAGAGGCTGAGGAGGCGAAGTGAAATGTTTTGTCTGTGGGAAAAATGGACAAAAATCTTATGAGTGTCCAGACAGAAAGAAAGAAGATGGTGAGACTCACATTGTCGAAGCTCAAGGATGGAATGTTGAGGCAGAAGATGCTGAGGGTGGAGGATCCTTGATGATGAGGAAAGTTCTCTTGAAGCTAGAGAAAGAGGCAGAGAACCCGGTCCAAAAGAACAGTTTGTTTTAGACTGCTTGCAAAACAAAAGACAGGGTATGCAAGGTCATCGTGGATAGCGGTAGCACAGATAATCATGTTTCTAAAGAGATGGTAGAAAAGTTGGAGCTGGATACTATCGTACATATGATCCCATACAGAGTTTCATGGCTACAAAAAGGACATAAGGTAAATGTCACTAAACAATGTTTAGTTGAATTTAAAATAGGAAGATATAAGGATGAAATATTGTGTGATGTCATTCCCATGGATGTTTGTCATCTATTGCTGGGTAGACCATGAAAATATGACAAAAATGTGATTCATGATGGGAGATAGAACAAATACACCCTAGAGAAGAATGGGAGAACTCACATGTTGTTGTTGATTAAGGATAAAGAAGTGAAACCAGAGGTGAGCAACACTGTACTTTTCATGAGTGGGAAGGAACTTATTAATGAGGTTAAGAAGAATGAAGACACACAATTTATTATGGTCAGGAAGCCTAGAATTGTTTTAACCAGTACAAGAGTGGATAATTTACTAGAGGAAATGCAAAATTTGGTGGAAGAGTTCGCTGATATAGTAGTGGACGAACTACCTCATTCATTGCCACCTATCAGAAGTATAAGTCATCACATTGATCTTATACTTGGAGCTAGTTTACCAAACAAAGCAGCATACAGGTTAACACCGCAGGAAAATGAAGAAGTCAAAAGACAAGTCCAGGATTTAATGGACAAAGGATTGAATAGAGAGATCTTGAGTCCATGCGTTGTTCCAACAGTGCTTAGCCCAAAGAAGGATGGAGGCCGGAGAATGTGTACAGACTCAAGGGCAATCAATAAGATTACCATCAGATACAGATTTCCATTACCAAGGATGGATAATTTGATGGATTGCTTGAGTGGAGCAATGTTTTTTTCAAAGATTGATTTAAAAAGTGGATATCATCAAATCCGAATGAGAGAAGGTGATGAATGGAAGAAAAGATTCAAGACGAATGAGGGGTTGTATGAATGGCTTGTTATGCAAGTTGGATTAACAAATGCACCCAGTACTTTCATGAGATTGATGAATGAAGTCCTGAAGGATTTCATAGGAAAATTTGTCATTATATATCTTGATGATATATTGATTTTCAGCAAAACAGAAGAAGAAAACTTGAAGCATTTAGCTACAGTGATGAGGAGATTGCAATAAGAGAAATTGCTGATAAATATGAAGAAATCGACATTTATGAGGACATAACTCATTTATTTGGGTTTTTTTATCTCTGCAAATGAGTTGAAGATGGATCCATAAAAGGTAGAAGCGATTAAGAATTGGCCATCACCGAAAAGTGTGTTTGAAGTTCGAAGCTTCCATGGTTTATCTAGTTTTTACAGGAAATTCATCCGAAATTTCAGTGGAATTAGTGCACCGATGATGGATACAGTGAAGAAAAGACATAAATCTTTTCACTGGACAGAGGAAGCAGAGAAGAGTTTCAACTTGCTGAAGAAGAAGATCACTGAGAAGCCAATTTTGGTTTTGCCAGATTTTAGCAAGACATTCCAGCTCAAGTGTGACACGAGTGTGTTTGCAATAAGAGTGGTCTTGAGCCAAAATGACAGACCGATTACATACTTCACTGAGAAACTGAATGAAGCGAAGGTCAAACACTCAACATATGACAAGGAATTTTATGCAGTCATATAAGCGTTGAAGAAATGGAGGCATTATTTGGTTCCTAAAGAGTTTGTTTTGTACAACAATAATCATGCTTTGCAATTCGTGACTCAACAGGACAAGTTGAACCAAAAGCATGCTAAATGGGTTGAATACATGCATAATTTTACTTTTGTAACTAAGCATATTTCTGGAACTGCTAACAAAGTTGTTGATGCTTTGAGCAAAAAATGCTTGTTGATGCAGGAATTCCGAGTCAAAACTTTGGGTTTTGATAACCTCAAAGAAATGTATAGAGATGATCTAGACTTTAAAGAGGTATATGAGGCATCCGAGAATCCAATTCTCAGGGAAAGAAACTAGTGGACCAAATATATGATCCAGGATGGATTATTATTTAGGGGAAATCAGTTATGTATTCCAAAATGCTCCATGAGGGAGAATCTGCTGAAAGAAAAACATAGTGGAGGATTGGCCGGACACTTCGGTCATGATAAGACATTCTCAAAACTGAATGGCTCATATTTTTGGCCAGGAATGAGGACAAATGTTAAGAAATTTGTGGACAGATGTAGAATTTGTCAGTACACAAAAGGAAAAAGGTAGAACATAGGGTTATACCAGTCATTACCCATACCACAAAGGCCGTGGGATGCAGTGAGCGTGGATTTCATATTGGGACTGCCAAGGACACAAAGAGGGTGTGATTCAATCTTTGTGGTAGTCGAAATATTTTCAAATATGGCACATTTTATACCATGCCAAAAAACCAGCGACGCAACACATATTGCGAACCTGTTTTTCAAAGAAGTCGTCATACTTCACGGCTTGCCAAGAAGTATAGTTTCAGATCAGGATACCAAATTCATGGGATATTTCTGGAGGAGTTTATGGAAGACACTGGGGACAAGTTTGTCATTTAGCTTAGTGTATCATCCTCAAATGGATGGATAGACAGAAGTTGTCAACTAGAGCTTGGGAGATTTGTTGAGGAGACTAGTGACTAAACACCACAGTCAGTGGGACCACATTCTACCACAGGCGGAATTTTCTTATAATGACTCGCTCAATAGAATCACATGACATAGCCCATTCCAAATTGTATATGGAATGCAACCAAGGGGATTTTCTGAATTGAAGGATGTGGAACGAGCTGAATTCAGAAGTGCTAGTGCAAAAGACTTTGCAGAAGAAATGAAGGAGCTTCATAGCCAAATCAAAGAGCGATTGCAGAATTCAAAGCAGGAATACAAGCACAGAGCAGATCAACACAGGAAAGAACTTCAATTTGAAGTTGGTGATCTAGTTCTTGCACACTTGAGGAAGGAAAGGTTCCCAAGGGGAACATATAACTAACTAAAGATGAAAATGATTGGACCATGAAGAGTCATGAAGAAATTTGGGGCAAACGCATATGAGATTGAACTATCCGATGGGATCAGAATTTCATCGATGTTCAATATTGCATATTTGTATGCTTACAAAGCTGAAGAAGTAGGAGCAGAAGGTGAACAGAAAGAGGTCCAATGGACAAAACAAATGCATATAGTTGAAAAGCCACAGATGGAGAGCATAGTTGACAAGAGATTTAGCAAGAAGACCAAGAAGAAAGAGTATTTTGAATACTTGATCAAATGGAAGGGACATCCAGTTGAATATGCTAGCTGGGAAGATGAAGCAGAAATTCAGAAGCATGGACAGACCGTGCAAGAACTCATGAACAATATTTCATGAAAATTTTCAAGCAAGGGAGTATGATGCAGGAGTATAGTGCAAAGCCAAAAATACGCGACCAAGCCCAAGGAGCAGTTGGACGCACAGAGGAAGAAAATAACACATTTTCATAAAGACCCATTTTAAATTTTGAAACAAAGGCATAAGTGTAATAATAAAGAGGAACATACTCGCATTTATACTTTGGATATTGTAAATGGACTTGGGGAAATTCTCCCATCCGTCTTTTGTATTAAGGCATTTATGCATAGTTAATGAAAGTAGGTAGGTTTGAATGATAGATTAGAAAACTGAGAAGGGAAGGAGGTAAAACATATATAGACACCATCATTCTTGTATCACAAAAAAGAAAAAAAAAAAGAGAGCATTGTATCATTAGAACATTAGCAAAGAGTTGTAGCATGGAGTTGAGAGAAGAACCCATGTACAGGAGTTTGGAATTAATATATGAAGCTTTGAATCAGATTTCATGGTGTTATAATATTTTATGTTTATACATGGTGAATGGTATGCTTACAGTTGTTTGTTCTCTCTTTTATGCATTTGTTCTAATACTGTGTGTGTATGTATGATTTCATGTTGAATGTTTGAAGTCTAAGAGAGAAAGAGAATGAGTTTCAATTGTTTCTCATCTTGAGGGAGAGTTCCTGCAAGGAGTGTAGTGAAACGTCCACAAGGATTGCATGGACGAAGGTTCAGAGTTCATCTCTGGAAGCTCAAGAGGGATACCATTGTTCTCATTTCAACAGAAGTGCAAGTGAAGCACATAAGCTGTGCAAGGTGTGCACAGACTAGTTGAAAGTTAGAACTTATCAACTAAGGGAACGATTTGAGGACTACTATTGTAGGAGGTGCACAGAATCGAGAAATCAAATACTTAGAGGTATTTGAAGAAGTGCCACAAGGGGTGCGTGCATGAACCTCTTGGAGGTTGAGTTTGTAAGTGGAAGCTCAGAAGGGATAACACCTTTGAACACTTCAAAGGAAGACGAAGACCAACTACTACAAAAGGAGACGAGGGTCGAAGTCATCCAGCAGAAGTAAATTTTAGAAGCGAAGGAACATTTGTTCATTTCACGGAAGATGTCAAGGAGCAATGAGTGGTAAAATTTCTCTGTGGAGGATTCACGAAGTAGCAACGACCGTAGGATTTGGTGAAGCTGTGAAATGATTAAGTGCTAGATGAATCCACCCTTCAGGAGGTAGGAATCAACATGGACCATTGATCATGAATAGTATAAGCCATCAGATCATTTCGGTATTTTGGGGTTCTGGATGACAAGAAGTTGAGTACAGAGGAACACAAGTCTCGAAATTGCGAGTTGCGATAAGAATTGGTGTGAAGTTTCAGGATTTCATCACTTCGGGAGATCGGGGTTTGAGAGGAGTCAGTTTCAACTACTGGAGTTGTGAAATGAAAAGAGCCAAGAGCTCGTGTGGATGCATGGTACATCCATCAGGTGGGGACCGCAACGGTGAGAGGTGGCATGTACTCGCACATCGAGGGGTCAACCGATAGTTTCCCTATAGCATCTCGGGATTTCGCAAAGGAGGAGCATGAAGACTCTACACTCCAACTCATGAGATTGCAAGTTGCGAGAGGTATTCAAAGAGAGGTCAACTATCGTGTCTCAAGGTTTCACAAAGGGAGAGTGCTAAGGTTTGATACTATAACTCATGAGGTCGTGAAGTTGCGAGAATTGCTAGTGTTTAGCCTTAGCTGATGGTCACGCGTGGTAGGTGCTGAAAAAGAGGGAGCTACACCCATATCATGATCTCAGGCATCGTAGGTTGGAAAAAGAGAAGTTGATAGTTTTCGACTCGTGAACTTCCGAGTCGCAAGAGACTTCTGTGTAAGGACCAGATCATGGTCTTATAGAAGCATAAGGCTCAACCTAGAGTAAATCTACATAGGTGATTTTTACGAAGAACTTGTGGATTCATTGGACATTCCAGCAAGAAACAAAGGAGCCGCTTCGGCTCAAAGGAGAATTTGGAATGATCCTGTGAGCGGATTTCGGCTTGTAGGTTGAGGTATATGTCACCTCACATCATCCTGATTACTAATCTCAGTAGGAAGGCATTTTGGTACTATGTTTCCTAGAGTCATACTGCTCAAACTACTCTCTTCCTTCACAAAAGAGGTTCTTGGTACAAAATGAGATACTTCTGTGAGGAGGGGGATACATAGATCTCTCTAAGGCTCTGGCGAGAGCCAAATATACTCACTCTCAAGTGGGTTCACTGAGTATTACACCAAGTCATCCAACATTTTGGGCATGCGGAAAAAGGCTAAATGCTAGTTGTCAAAGGGTGGGAGAAATGACAGATCGTCCCAAAGGGTGGCATGTGACAAACAAAGTTAGAGACCATAGCTAGGTGAGGGGATCAAAAATGTGAGGGGGTGTTATGGAAACCCTAACCGTAGAGACATATTTCATTGGACTTCCTTGTCACAAGGTTTCCATAAGACTGCCTCAAGGAATGTGTATGCTTGATGTTATCATACTTTGTATAACAATTAGTGGTGTCATGTGGTATTGATGACAAAACATTGTATAAGTGGATTTTATATGATGCAATGATGTTATAAGATGGAGTACAATTATATAAATATGTATGACTTGTTTTTTACTGTTAACATGTGCAATTTTATGCATGTTATGAATAAGGTTAAAATGTTTTATGCATATTATGAAAAATCTTAAAAAGTTGCAGTGTGATCATAACAACTCCAAAATTACAATTTGGTATCAAGTTGTCACATCCCCTTCGAATTGTCTCATTCCCTTATATGGATTATCTAATCTAAAAATGAGGATGTAACCCTGTTATAAAAATGGAGTAAGCTAAACATTCTACATTTTGGGTTTGTTGACCACCATATATATCACATATCCAACAAACTCGTTGGTTGGAAAATTCGTCTCCCACCATTTTTCTTTGTCATCTCCACATCTTTGTTAGAAATTTTACTCAGTTAATATTTTCTCTTGTCTTCCATGGTGCCCTTTTCCTCTAATAGCTGCAGGGATTTTTGTTATGTGCACTTAATGCACCACCACCCTTCCTTTCCCTATGTTTGATTTCTCCTACATTCCTCACTCCGAACTCTCCTACCTACACTCTGACTCCCCAATTCCTTCTATTGCTCTCATGTTGCAGGTTCAAATCGTCGTTCTTATGTATTCGATTGATGCAAGGATTCAATGGTCCGAGGTTCAATTTTGTAGTCCCGTGCACGTGCTCAGATTATATACCTAATTTTGAAATCCTGCACAGGTGCTCAGGTTAGTTTTCCAAATATCCCTTCGAAATAGCTCATAAATTTAAAGTGTGACAACTGCATTCCAGTGTTCTTGTCATCACTATCTTCTATAACATATTTAATTCCAAGTATGCAATGATGAGATATTCTAGTCTAGAACAAGGTTTGTGCAACAATTTTTGATAAAGGAATCCAACCCATAAAATCAAGGTATTAAATTATATCCATATATTAAAGATTGAAGCAAAGAAATTGTAAAAATGTATAACTCCATTAGGCCATAACTTCACATTAATTTATAGCCTCCAATCAATGGAGTTAAAAGATAAATTATCTTCAAGAGAATGACAACACCATTTATTTCTTGTTTCGAGTTGTGGCAGCCTATATTAATTGATGATCCACAACATTCAATGGTATTTCCTAACAA
>JASDQU011176591.1:0-15009 GCA_032191745.1 Picea mariana
CTCAGGCATGGTTACCCTGGTTACAAACCAGGGGCCCTGGTTACTAACCTAGGGTCTTTATCAATATTGGTCCTAGACCACATACCCCAGGAGTGCACTGGGGGCCCTAGATCTCGTCTAGGGTCTTAGCCATCCTCCAGGAGAATGGCTCTCGCTGCTGCATGTAAATTTAACATGGAGACAAGTCAATCAAGATGACAAATACCCACTTTGGAGATATGTGTCCAAAAGACCAATACCCAAGATTAAGGGTGGTGATTAAGGATGTGTTTGAGTTAATGTTTTAACATGCTTGGTGATTTTCGCATGTGTGTTTCATTCATTTATTGTTTAAGCAGTATATATGATGCATGCGAAATAAAGAACAACACCATCTCACTAATATGTATTATGAGGAAAAAGCAGGAAATACATCGATATGTTGGAAGCAGATAAAATAGCCATTAGTTAGATCTCATGGATCATCACTGGAATACAAAGCAACTAATATGAAATACCTGTGATCAGAAGATGAAGGTAGATCTGTGCATGCACAGATAGATCGACAAAGTGCAGTTCCGGAAACTCACGGCAACTGCTGCAAATACTGGAAAACTCGCCCTAATGGCTATACTCGACAGAACAAATTGGAAATTGTCCCAAACTGAGTGCCCTGGCCTCTAGGATGCTCCTGGCAACCGTCAGACTGAAGATCTGACCTCTAAAGCTCCGAATGTCAGCTCCTGGGGGTTTGTGCACCTCCTAGGCTGTGTAAGTGCGCCCTAGCAGAATCCGATGATGTATGTCTCGAAATGATCATCCTGGTCTCCTCTGTAATGGGTCGGAAAGGTTTCCTCGGATCTGATCCGAAATACCCCATGGAACCCCAAACGTCCCTCCTCAAGAACTGCGCCCTTCCTGGTTGTATGATGCGCACTGAGAGATTCCACCGTCAGAATCGAATGACCGGTGGCTCAAAAGAAGCGCACTGGCTAGTTCTCAACTAGGTCGAGAGGAATCTATAAGATAATCCCCGGTCTCGTGCAACTACACAAAACCCTCTCTAACCCTTGCGCCCTCACTAGCTGAGTTGTGCAATCACTGCAAACTGGATACTCCTGAATAGCACGGTGAAATACCTGGATGGTATCTCCGATAGGCTAGGGTGTATCTCTCAACACCAAAACCGATCAATGGTGGTGGTTTCCTCCAGAAATCCACAAAACAACAAGGGGGTTGATTTCCTCCTCCTCTGGAAACTATCTCAACATCAAATCATAACATAATGAGGAATTAGGTCGAATTCCTCCCTTTATACTCTTCCCAATCTAATTCTCCGTTGACATCACTTCAGCTAGGCGCTTTTCCTCCTAAGGTGAGTGATTAATTAATTAAGTCTCCCCCTCAACACCTTTTTCTTCTATTTCTCCGTTGACTTTAGCTTAAGTGACTTTTCCTATGCTTTTTGGCTTAATTCATCATTTAGCCACTAATTCACCCATATGTCTCCTCTTGTTCCCTATTTGGCCTAACTATAGTCTATGGGAAAAAATAGACTACTAAGGCACTCCCTATTGGCATACTCTTGGGAAAGGGACATCACAGTTTAGTCTGAGTTGTCAAACTCAAGTTGTAAAAGACAAGTTGTATGTCTAGTTCGAGTGGTCAAAGTCAAGTTGACAAGTCGAGTTGCATGTTGCATGTTGCATGTCGAGTTGCATGCATGTCATGTTGCATGTCGAGTTGCATTCATGTCATGTTGCATGTTGCATGCATGCATGTTGCATGTCAAGTTGCATGCATGCATGTCCAATTGCATGTCAAGTTGCATGTTGAGTTAGCATGCCATGCATAAGCCAAGTCTTAAGAGCAAGTTGGCATGCAAAGTTAAGTCAAGTCAAGTTACAACTCGAGTTGTAAAGACATGCAACCTCTTTCTAATTCAAGTCCACTCTCCTCTCCTTCCTGCGCCTTTATATACAGAGCTCGACCCCCTCTTCTACACACAAAATACTATGCAGCGCAAGAGTGAAGGAAAGGTGTATGTCTACAGGGGATTGAGAGTGGGCAGCAAGCATATGAGTCTATCGTATACACAGTCAGCAAGGACAGCGAATAAGTGTTGTTTATATCAGCAGCAAAGGCAACGAAATATAGTTTACTGTGTAAAAGTACAGCAAATGATTTTTGCTAGTACAGTCACGCTTATAACAGTAGCGAATTAGTTGTTGTTTGTTGGTCATACAGTCAGGTATTTTCATGGTGGATTATTGTACAAGATCTTACATATTATTTGCAAATTAAAGGAAGATTGTTTGTTGGAGTTTTCTCCCCTTTTGGGTTTCTCCAGAGTAAAATCTTGTGCATGTGTGAGATTCTATTTGAGTACCTCTTCTACTTCTATTCATCATTTTCGAGTATCCATTTTGCTGGTTGGTAAATCGAATTTTGTTTGAAGCATTGAAGAAACTAAAGAAATAATCCGCATATTAAATAAAGCTCGCTAATTTAACATGGTATCAGAGCTAAGGGTGTAAAAGATCTTGTTGAAGTGCAGGAACAAGGTACACACAGTTCCATGGCATCCTCCATTTCTGTCAAAGCCGAGGATAGGCTTGAACGAGCTTCCAACTTCAATGTGTGGAAGCTCAGGATAATGAATATCTTGCAGGAGCATGATCTTGAGCAGAATGTGACCTCAGTAGTGGAGGAACCCACCTCTAATGCAAGAAGAGTGGCCTTTAGGAAGAATCAAGCAAAGGCCAAGCGAATTATCTTTGACTCAGTCAAAGACAGTATAATGCCAGCAATGACTTCGTTAATGACTGCCAAGGACTGTATGGATACCTTGGTAAATCTGTATGAGAAAAAGGCACTAAGTCAGAAGAGGACACTTAAGCACAAGCTTAAGTATTTGAAGATGAAAAAAGGTGAATCAGTGGCATCTTTTTGTTCCAGGATAGCCCAGATCAGAGATCAACTCTTGGTCACAAGTGTCATCGTGGATGATGATGACTTAGTGCAAGCCATATTTGATGGTCTTCCTTCTTCATGGGAGACTTTCTTATCCAACGTGAGTGGGAGAGAGATTCGGCCCATGTTTGAGAGGTTATGGCATGATTGTCTCGAAGAGGAGAGTCACACTGCTACCAGGAGCGAGCCATCCAAATAAGAGTATTCGGCATTAGCATCAAGATTCAAGGGAAAGAAGAAAGTCCCTTTCTAGAAAAGGCTCTCAGAAGAAGATAAATACTAAAGGTACGTTCAAAGGCAAGAATATTGATACATCTAACATTAAATGTTTTAATTGCAATAAGTTGGGTCACTTTGCTAGAGACTGTTGGTATAGGAAGAAAGGTCCAAGGAAAGGGAAACATCATGCCTCAATTGTTGAGGATGATGAATCCAAAAGAAATCAGAAAAGTCCTTCTAATGAAAGAGAAAATAGAAAAGAATATTACTTGGTTTTTGCTTGATCCAGTACATTTATTACAGGGCCGAAAACTTGGTTAGTAGACAGTGGTGCATCAAAGCACATGACAGGATACAAGGAGATCCTTTCAGATTTCAAGAAGAAATCTTTTGCAAAGCAAGTTGAGCTTGGGGATGACAAATGTTACAAGATAGAGGGAGTAGGCTCTATCTCCTTCAGATTGGAATCTGGGGAAATGCTTCATGTTGATGAAGTATTATATGTGCTAAGGCTCAAGAAGAATCTATTGTCAGTTGCAACCCTTGAGGACAAGGGATATTGGGTGACCTTCAAGGACAAGAAGGCACTTCTGTGGGCTAAAGGTAGCCACCTGAGTACAGCAGAAACTATTGGGACTCACAAATGAGGACTGTATGTTGTGATAGGACAGTCAGTTCAGGAATTAGCTCATGATGCGACTTAGCTCCAGTGAGTTGTGGCACAGAAGGCTTGGACATCTTCATTACAAAGCACTTCTAGATCTGCAGAATATGGTATGTGGCATGCCCTCTATTTCTTTTAGTAAAAATGAAATTTGTAAAGGATGCATGCTTGGTAAAAATATAAAGAAAGCATTTCCTAGCAGTGACAGTAGAGCTTTGGGAATCTTAGATCTAGTTCATTCTAATGTGTGTGGTCCCATGTCATCTCCCTCTCTTAGTGGTTGCTTGTATTATGTCATTTTTATTGATGATTGCTCTAGAAAGAACTGGATCTATTTCCTTAAAGCGAAAAGTGATACATTTGATGAGTTTAAAGAATTTAAAGCCTTTATCGAAAAGCAGACAAAGAAACACATCAGAATTCTTAGAATAGACAATGGAGGAGAGTTTGAATCTCTCCAGTTTGAGGATTTCTACAAGGAAGCAGGAATCAAGAGACAGTTGACGGTTCCATATAACCCTCAGCAAAATCGTGTTGCTAAGAGGAAAAACAGAACAATATGTGAAGCAGCGAAAGCCATGATGTTTGACCAAGATCTGCCAAATTCCTTATGGGCAGAAGCTACATCCAGTGTTGTGTATATTCAGAACAGGTGTCCACATGCTATCTTGAAGGACAAGACTCCTGAAGAGGTCTTCTCAGGGATCAAACCTAAAGTAGGGCATCTAAGGATATTTGGATGTCCTGTATATATTCATGTCCCTAAGGAGAAGAGGACAAAGATGGAACCCTCGAGCAAGAAAGGGGTCTTTGTGGGGTACAGCGAGAACTCCAAGGCTTACAAGATTTATGTACCAGGTCAGAGGCAGATAGAGGTAAGCAAGGATGTGACTTTCCATGAGGAAGTCGCATTCAAGAAATCCAAAGAGCTACAGCAGGAATCAGAAGCAGTTCAGCCAGCTTCACCCTCTTCTGAAACTAAAGAGTCAGTTGATCAGACGAAGGAACCTCATGAAGGGCCAAGTGATGAGCCCCTAGAACCTGTTGAAGAGTTGGAAAGAACTCTTGAAGATCCTCCAGCCAAAAGGAAGCCAGGATGGCTTAAAGATACAGTGCAGGAAGCAGAAAAGATAGTTGCTCCCAAAGGAACTTTCAGGGAAAGTAAGAGGCCTCATAGGTATGGAGGCTATGTTACACTAATGAGCAGCATTAGTGATGTCGAACCTTCTTCGTTTGAAGAAGCAAATAAATTACAAGTGTGGAAGGACGCCATGCTTGAGGAATACAGGTCTATTCTAAAGAACAATGTCTGGGACATTGTGCCAAGGCCAAAGGACAAATCAGTGGTCTCTTCCAAATGGATCTATAAGATCAAACATGCAGTCGATGGGAGTGTGGAAAAGTTCAAAGCAAGATTTGTAGCCAGAGGCTTCTCTCATAAAGAAGGAATTGACTACAACGAGACTTTTTCCCCTGTAGCCAGGTATACCTCCATTCAAGTTATTATTGCATTAGCTTCGGTTCTTGGTTGGAAATTACAGCAGATGGATGTAAATACAACATCCTTGAATGGAAAGATTGAACAGGAGGTCTTTGTGGAACAACCAAATGGTTTTGTACTACATAACAAAGACACTCATGTATGCAAGCTAAGGAAGGCCTTGTGTGGTCTTAAGCAAGCTCCCAGAGTTTGGTATGACAGGATTGATGGCCTTCTTAAAAGCATGGGCTTTCAAAAAATTGATGTTGATGCAAATCTGTACTTCAAGATAACAGGGAACCAACGTGTTATATTAATCCTGTATGTTGATGATCTCTTTCTGACAGGAGATGAAGGGCTAATAGTTTGGTCTAAGAGGGAGCTAATCTCAGAATTTGAGATGAAAGACTTAGGCTTGATGCATTACTTCCTAGGATTGGAAGTGTGGCAAAGACAGGGTGAGATATTTTTGGCACGAGGTAAATACACGGTGGATGTGTTAAAGAGGTTTGGTATGACGGATTGTAAATCCATGTCTACTCCAATGATTACCAACCTGAGGAAGCTGCATGATTCTGATACAGGTACAGATTTGGTGGATCCCACCATGTATAGGCAGTTGATTGGATCACTAATTTATATGATCCATACCAGGCCAGATATATACTATGCAGTGATTACAATGAGTCAGTTCATGGCTGAACCGAGACAAAGACACTGGGTGGCAGCAAAGCACATCTTGAGACATCTTAGAGGGACCATTACCTATGGTCTAAGATATACATCCAGTGGTGGTTTGTTTTTGCATGGGTATGCAGACATTGACTGGGCAAGAAGACCAGTGGACCGGAAAAGTACTTCCGAATACTGCTTGAGTTTAGGATCCGCTATGGTCTTATGGTCAAGCAGGAAACAAGGATCCATTGCACAAAGTACAGCAGAGGCTGAGTACATTGCAAAAAGTGATGCTAGCAAGGAAGCAGCATGGCTCAGAAAATTGGTTTCTGGATTATTTGGTGATAAGCTAGAGCCGACGACGGTTCACTGTGATAATCAAAGCTGCATAAAGCTGACAGAGAACCCGGTATTTCACGACAGGTCGAAGCACATTGACATGAAATACCATTACATCAGAGACATGGTCCGGAGAAAAACTGTAAAGCTATAGTACATAGCCACGAGCGAGCAGGTAGTTGATATCCTGACCAAGCCATTACCATTGAGACAGTTTGTGCAACTGAGGGGCAAGCTTGGTGTGGCTGAGAATGACTCCCTCACTAAGAGGGAGTGTTAAATTTGGCAACATCGACAGTCATTCTCCAATGAGAGACCATGTGGGCAACCCCTGAGGTTAGCCAGGGAGATTTGGAGAATCAACCAGTTTTCTGAGGTATTGACAAAAGCCATGGGAAATGTACAACCTCTGTGAGTCAAACCAAAAGTCAGGATGAACAAGATGCTATATGATCTTGTGAGCCAAGGCAAAGGAAGAAGTCTTGTAAGTCTAAGAGAAAAGTCAAGATGTAAGTCTAATGCAAAAGTCGGGGGGGAACGTACAACCTCTGTGAGAATAGACAGTCTAGTGCAAAAGTCAATGGGAACGTACAACCTCTGTGAGCATAGACAGACTAGTGCAAAAGTCAGGAGGAACGTACAACCTCTGTGAGCCTAGTCAAGCCTTGTGAGTCATGAGCAAAAGTCGAGGCATTTAGCAAAAGTTAGGTTGAATGTACAATTCCTATGAGCTAGAAACAAACAATCTTCCTTATGCAAATAATGTAAATGTATTGATCTAGTGCGTTGGCACGTGTAACATTATCCACCATGAAAAGTAATTAGAGTTTCCTATCTCAGTTGTAAAAGTCGAATTGCATGTTTAGTTTGAGTTGTCAAACTCAAGTTGTAAAAGACAAGTTGTATGTCTAGTTCGAGGGGTCAAAGTCCAGTTGACAAGTCGAGTTGCATGTTGCATGTTGTCTATTGCATGCATGCATGTTGCATGTTGAGTTGCATGCATGTCATGTTGCATGTTGCATGTCAAGTTGCATGCATGCATGTCTATTTGCATGTTGAGTTAGCATGCCATGCATAAGCCAAGTCTCAAGGGCGAGTTGGCATGCAAAGTTTAGTCAAGTCAAGTTACAACTCGAGTTGTAAAGACATGCAACCTCTTTCTAATTCAAGTCCACTCTCCTCTCCTTCATGCGCCTTTATATACAGAGCTCGACCCCCTCTTCTAAACACACAATACTATGCAGCGCAAGAGTGAAGGAAAGGGGTCTGTCTACAGGTGATTGAGAGTGGGCAGCAAGCATATGAGTCTGTCGTATACACAGTCAGCAAGGACAGCGAATAAGTGTTGTTTATATCAGCAGCAAGGACAACGAATAAGTGTTGTTCATATCAGCAGCAAAGGCAGCGAAATATAGTTTACTGTGTAAAAGTACAGCAAAGGATTTTTGCTAGTACAGTGAGGTTTATAATTGAAGCAAAATAGTTGTTGTTTGCTGGTCATACAGTCAGGTATTTTCATGGTGGATTATTGTACAAGATCTTACATATTATTTGCAAATTAAAGGAAGATTATTTGCTGGAGTTTTCTCCCCTTTTGGGTTTCTCCAGGGTAAAATCTTGTGCATGTGTAAGATTCTATTTGAGTACCTCTTCTACTTCTGTTCATCATTTTCGAGTTATCCATTTTGCTGGTTGATAAATCGAATTTTGTTTAAAGTGTTGAAGAAACTAAAGAAATAATCCACATATTAAATCAAGCTCGACAATTTAACAGCATGTTCTAGACTTGACCCACTTTATCTTTGTAGACCTCCCTCACCTCTCATATAAATAGAGGGAGGAGAGAGTCATTCTAATCATCTTGATTATTGTACTTGTAACTTGTATTGGTTCTCTCTTAATCTCACACGCTTAGATTAGAGATGTGAGACTAGGGCAAACTAGTCTCTTACTGCTCCTCTTCATCTATATTTGCTCTCTTTATCTTAGGTGCTAGAGGTCTTGGAGGATATTCAAGGGAAATTCTAGGGTTAAGGTTTTAACCTAAGGAGGCAAAGAAGATAGGGTTTGTGATAAACCCTAGAGGGGGGAAAGGAAGCATCTTATCTTGTAGCTCTTATGAAAGAAGAAGACCAAGGTTTTGTGGCATTTGGAAACCCTAGTGCTACTTGGACTGTTTGTTGTGGAGGAGAGAGAAGGAGATGCCTTGTACACTTGTGGGATGCAACTATAGGTGTCGAGGAGGATCTTTGGTGGAGAAACCAACTTTAGTTATAAGTGGTTCCTAGCTAGGATGAGTTGGTGGCTAGGGTTTTCTATGTTTTCCTAGGTTTTGGAGAGTTTGAGTTGTACAAGCTTGTGAAAAGCTGCTAGTATGTACATGTACTTCATCTCTTATATATTAATAAAGTGTTTCAGCAGTCCAAACATTGTGTACTTACATATTTGATGTTCAGCTTATGTTGTCTTCTCGATTGGATAAATTCCAGCACTAGTTCTTCATGTTGATAAGAACTAGTTGTTCATGTTGATTTGACCTAACATGAAACTGAATTGGTTAAGTGATTTAACACATATATAGAAGATGAGAGGGCAGATTTACTCCTGTAATAATCTATTGCAAAAAAGTTATTTCAAATATGTTATATGCTTGCAAAAGTGTTCCCTAAGCACAGTGAATTGTTCGCATTGAACTACTCTTGATTGGTATTTATTCTCTTGGGTTGCCTTATGTTTTGGGGAAGTGAAGTATTTGTTGAGATAATTGAATATCTCAGATCAACCCTAAGACTGAAAATTCACAAGAAATAGATCCAAGAAACTTAGAGTGTGAGATGAAAATTTTGAAATTGCATTAGAACTCAATTCATAAAATTTCTACAAGGTATCAAAGCATTTCAGAAATTTCTACATGCTATCAGAACTGATTTAGCAGAAATCACTCTCTTGATGAAGAGGGAGTTGAGAATTACAATTGCACTATACTTGGGAGTGGTACTTGACCTAGTAAAGGTTGATTGGGTTTGAAACCCTAGTGTGCATGGGAGAAGCGCTTGAGCCCAAGAAGGATTGTTCTACTTCATTATTGTTGATTTTTCTTTGAGGTATGCTTCAGATTTATCGGATGTATATTCTTAATCTTAAAGAGTCTGACAAGTTAGAAGTTTGGGTTGCAAATGTTTTCAGAGAAGGCCAAGCTTTGGGAGCATATTGAGAAAATGATTGCAACACCTACCGATTCAACGAAGTTGGCCACCAATGATAAGAAGTAAGCCAAAGAAAAATAAATCATTCTTGATTCAGTGAAGGACCACTTCATCCCTCACATTGCAAAGAGGTCGGTCAGTAAGAAGATGTCTGAAGCTTTGGTTGGTCTATTTCAAAGTTCTTGTCTCTAGACAAATACTCCGGCGAAATAAGCTTTCAGCAATCCGCATGAGCAAGACAAATACAATGGTGAGCTAGATTGCCACAGTTAAGAGATCGGTTGGTTGCACTAGGGACAATGGTGGAAGATAGGGAGTTGGTGTCCATTGCTTTGAATGGATTTGCTCCTCCTTAGACGTCTTTTGTCCAACATGTTTGTGCTTGTGGAAATTCGCAAACTTTATGAAGCTTTTCGATGACCTTGTTGAACTTCCTATAACTCAACAACAGAATATTATGCCAATAATTCTACTTAACCTAAATTTACTCAAGGCTGATATAAACTCAAAAAATTATGCATACATATTACAGCTGAGTTATAAACAAAAAATTAACAAGAGAAGCATACCGTAAACAAAGCACAAAAATTAGGACAACACTAAAAGTACCCTGGAAACCCCAGTGTGGGGAAAACCAGCAAAGTGTTGATGATTACAGCTGCATGAGACATCCTCCAGGACACATACTGAGTGAGTCGGCCTGTGAGAGAGCCCATGAGTTGGGTGTGCCCATGAGGTGGGTGTGTAGTTCCTCTCTGAGACGGAGATGGAACGTTGTGTGCCCCAAGGAAGCCCATGAGTTGGGTGTGCCCATGAGATGGGTGTGTCGTTCCTCTCTGAAACGGAGATGGAACGATGTGTGCCCCTGTGAAGGGAAGATGCCCATGAGTTGGGTGTGTCGTTCTCTCTGAGACGGAGATGAAACAATGTCTACCCCTGTGAGGGGTGAAGGAACCCATGTGATGGGTTTATTGTTCTCCTATGTGCAGAGAGTTGAGATAATGTAATACTCCAGATGATTCTCCTGTGAGACTCAGTGAGATAAAGATATGTTGATTAGGCGTTCCTGTGGCTGAGCACGGGTGGACGTGATCCTAGTGGCTGAGCACTAGTGAGTGTGTATCCCGATGATTCTCCTGTGAGACGCAGTGAGATAGAGATCTGTTGACTTGGACGTCCCTGTGGCTGAGCACAGGTGGATGTGCCCCTAGTGGCTGAGCACTAGTGGATGTGCGAGATCCCTTGCTATATTGTCTAAGAGTCAGACTTACCTGTAACCCTAATTGTGATGTAAAGGGTACAGGTCGGCCCCACCATAAAGTGAAAGTTAATTAATATAAAAGATAATTAATATTATAATTATTAATTATATTCTGAGTTATTGAGGTCGGCCCTGTTGTGCCAATAGACACCACTTTTGATGTGTCAAGTCTAATATAAATAAAGGTGATTTCCCCATTGAGGAAACACAACACACATGTGAGTTTGGAAATTTCAGCAAGTACTTGTTCTAGGGCTGAAGTGCGCACCTCTCTTGGGCGCTAGTCTTCTAGGTTTTGTGAGCACCCTTTTGTGTGCTAGGTTTATGGTGTGGGAGGTCTTTCTCTTGAAGAATATAGCAAAGGATTGGTTGGGTTTTCTTCCCTTATTGAGAAGGGTTTCCCAGGATACTTCTTGTGTACTTGTGCATGGTGTTTCTTCTTGTGATCTTGGTTACTGCAACAAATTGTTTATGGTGTAACTGCAATTGTCTATGGTTCAAGTAAAATGCTAAAATTGGAATGAACTTCATGGTTGAGCCTAGCTTAATGAAAAATCAACATTGTATCAGAGCATAGGTCTTGAAGAAGCCATTGCACAAGGCTTCAAAGCAAGTCTTCCTCTTTTTGCAGAACCATATAGCCCTCCTAGGATTTCCAGAAATTCCGTACGACCCTCCTTCTTTTTCAGTTTCAGACCTTAATACTTGGACATTGGGGCTAATTTTGGCATAGGAGAGTACGGCCTCCTCCAACGCACTTCCAGAGACTCTTAGAGTGAAATTCCGAGCATTTTGAATTTTTGGCCCTAGGATTTCTAGGGTTTTGCAATTTTCTGCAGACTTTTGGTTTTAGGGTTTCTGCAACTCATTGAAGAAGCTTTCAAGCTTACCTGTGTTCTTCTGGATTTCAAGGCTTATTGTTGGCAGTCATAAGCCCAACAAAACCTAAGGTTGCTAGCCTAGCGTAGCCGTTAGGTTTTCTAGCCCAGTTGGCAAGGGTTTGTGAAGAATCTGAAAATATGATGAACAAAACCTTGGTGGAAGATAGGCTTGATGGATCAAGCAACTTCAGTTCCTAAATATCAAGATGACAAAAGGTGACACCGTTGTTATCTTCTTCATGAAGATGTCAGAGATCAGAGATCGGCTAAGTGCAATTGGAGAAATCATATCAGCACTCTCAGGTATGCACTTGTATATATTATTTGTATCATTGTCATGAGGGTACCTGCAGGAGGAAGAAACCTTTGCTGCAATCATGGATCCAAAGGGATCTCAGTGCATTCATAGGAACAACACACTGGAAGTGAAGACTCCAGGTTTGATTGTTTTAATTATCATAACTCTAAACTACATTCCTGAAGTTTGCTACATTACAAGTAGGTGTTGTAGTTGTGACAACAATCCTTAAATTGTTTTTGATTCTAGAGATGTACTCATTATTCTCCTTTAGGGGAGATTCTTGTTTTGTTTCCTTTCGTTTGTTTTCTTGTTCCAGGCAGGTTAACAACAAAGGAAGATGGTTATCCTTCAGACTTCAGAGGGAATCACTTGACTTCAGAGGGAGTCACTTGACTCAGAGGGAGTCAAAACTATTTGAGAGAGAGGAAGAACAGAACCATCATTGAGGCAACCAAAGCAATGATGCATGATCAGAGTCTTCTTATGATTTTGTGGGCAGAATCATGCATGACAGCAGTATATGTTCAGAACAAGAGTCCTCACCAGATTTTGAAGAAAATAACTCCCGAAGAAGCCTTCACCGGAGTGAAGCCTGAGATTGAACATTTCAGGATATTTGGGTGCCCAATGTATTTTCATGTACCCAAAGAGAAGAGATCCAAGCTAGACCCTTCAGGGAGAAAGGGTACATTTGTGGGATACAGTGAATCTTCGAAGGCATATTGGATCTATATCCCTGGTCAAAGACAGATTGAGATAAGCAGAGATGTTGTCTTTGAAGAAGAGATAGCCTTTCAAATGTCCAGAGAATCTTAGATGGAGATTGACAGTGAGACAATACCTTCTCCCCCTTCAACAGTTCAGAGGGAGACAAACATTATTCCAGTTGATCTAGTTGTTCCAGTTGATCCAGTTGCTCTAGTTGATATGCCCAGAGATATTGTAGTAGGGCATAAAAGGCCTGCCTGGGCTCAACAAACTCTACAGGAGGCAGAGGGACATACAGCCCCTCAAGGCACATCCCGAGAGAGCAAGGGACCAAAGAGATTTTCGAGCTACCTTTCAGCCATGAGCCACATCATTGATTCTGAGCCTTCTTGTCATGGAGAAGCGACAGGTGAACAGGTATGGCAAGATGCCATGACAGAAGAATACTTGTCTATCTTGAAGAATGATGTATGGGATATTGTTCTGAGACCAGAAGGGAAGTTTGTGGTGACTTCCAAGTGGATCTATAAGATCAAGCATGTAGCTAATGGAAGTGTCGAGAAATGCAAAGCGAGATCTGTAGCCAAAGGATTCTCACAAGCAGAGGGAGTTGACTATGATGAGACAGACATTTGATCCAGTAGCCCGATACACTTCCATCCGTACTATCATCCATGAGTTGGAAACTACGTCAGATGGATGTAAAGACAGCCTTTCTCAATGGTGAGATTGAGGAAGAAGTTTACATCAAGCAGCCAGAGGGATTCGTGACATACGATGAGAAATCATGTGTACAAGTTGAAGAAAGTCCTATGTGGACTAAAGCAGGCACCTCGTGCTGAGTACAAGAAGATGGATGGATTCCTGATGAGTTTGGATTTCAGCAAGAGTGTTGTTGATCCAAACCTATATTTTCATATTGTTGGCAACGAGTGCTTGATCTTGGTCCTGTATGTGGATGATTTATTCCTTACCGATTCAAAAAGACTTATTGTTGAATGCAAGCGAGCATTGACTTTTGTTTTCGAGATGAAGGATCTAGGTATGATGCGCTACTTCTTGGGACTAGAAGTATGGTAGAGAACTGATGAGATTTTCCTAAGTCAAGGAAAATATACAGTGGAAATATTCGAGATGATGGACTGCAAATCCATGCCTACACCAATGATGATGAACTTGAAGAAGATGAATGAGGCTTCTTTCGATTCAGATGAGATTGATCCACATGTGTACCGACGGCTGATTGGATCATTGATGTATTTGGTTAACACCAAACCTGATATATGTTATGGAGTGAATGTGCTTAGTCAGTTCATGAGTCAGTCGAGACAAACTCACTGGATAGCAGCGAAGCATGTGTTGAGATATCTACAAAGCACTGTTGGATATGGCCTGAGATATGCCTCCAATGTAGACTTGAGTTTGCACAGATATGTCGATGCAGATTGGGCAGGGAGCACAGTGGACCGGAAGAGCACATCTGGTTGTTGTTTTTACCTTAGGATCTGCCATGGTTTCCTGGTGCAGCAGGAAACAGAGCTTTGTGGCCTTGAGTACCGCAGAAGCAAAATATATAGCATTGAATGTGGCAATCCGCGAAGCAGTGTGGCTTCGCAAGCTTCTGACAAATTTATTTGATCATGAGATGGATCCTACCATTATTCATTGTGATAACCAGAGTTGTGTGAAGCTCTCTGAGAACCCAGGGTTTCATGATAGATTGAAACACATTGAGATAAAATATCATTATATCAGAGACATGGTGCAGAGGAAAGCAGTACACGTGCAGTACATTCCTACACATGAGCAGATTGCAGATTTCTTCACCAAACCGCTTGCCAAGACGAAGTTCGAGTACTTCCGTGAGAGACTGGCTTGGTGGAGAATACCTCCCTATCTGAGAGGGAGCGTTGATGATTATTGCCAAGACGAAGTTCGAGTACTTCTGTGAGAGACTTGGCCTGGTGGAGAATACCTCCCTAGCTGAGAGGGAGTGTTGATGACTACAGCCAAGACGAAGTTCGAGTACTTTCGTGCAAGGCTTGCGCTGATGGAGAATGCCTCTGTAGCTGAGAGGGAGTGTTGATGATTACAGTTGCGTGAGACATCCTCTAGGACACAGACTGAGTGAGTCAGCCTGTGAGAGAGCCCATGAGTTGGGTGTGCCCATGAGGTGGGTGTGTAGTTCCTCTCTGAGACGGAGTTGGAACTTTGTGTGCCCCTGTGTGGGGTGAGGAAGCCCATGAGTTGGGTGTGCCCATGAGATAGGTGTGTCGTTCCTCTCTGAAACGAAGATGGAACGATGTGTGCCCCTGTGAAGGGA
>JASDQU011176591.1:15029-26804 GCA_032191745.1 Picea mariana
TGTGCCCATGAGGTGGGTGTGTAGTTCCTCTCTGAGACGGAGTTGGAACTTTGTGTGCCCCTGTGTGGGGTGAGGAAGCCCATGAGTTGGGTGTGCCCATGAGATAGGTGTGTCGTTCCTCTCTGAAACGAAGATGGAACGATGTGTGCCCCTGTGAAGGGAAGATGCCCATGAGTTGGGTGTGTCATTCTCTCTGAGACGGAGATGAAACGATGTGTACCCCTGTGAGGAGTGAAGGAGCCCATGTGATGGGTTTACTGTTCTCCTATATGAAAAGAGTTGAGATGATGCGATACTCTAGATGATTCTCCTATGAGACTCAGTGAGAAAGAGATCTGTTGAGTAGGACATTCTTGTGGCTGAGCACAAGTGGACGTTATCCTAGTGGCTGAGCACAAGTGGACGTGATCCTAGTGGCTGAGCACTAGTGAGAGTGTATCCCGATGATTCCCCTGTAAGACGCAGTGAGATAGAGATCTATTGACTTGGACGTCCCTGTGGTTGAGCACAGGTGGACGTGCCCCTAGTGGTTGAGCACAGGTGGACGTGCCCCTAGTGGTTGAGCACTAGTGGGTGTGCGAGATCCCTTGCTATATTGTCTAAGAGTCAAACTTACCTGTAACCCTAATTGCGATGTAAAGGGTACAAGTCGGCCCCACCATAAAGTGAAAGTTAATTAATATAGAAGATAATTAATATTGTAATTATTAATTATATGAGTTATTGAGGTCGGCCCTGTTGTGCCAATAGACACCACTTTTTATGTGTCCAGTCTAATATAAATAAAGGTGATTTCCCCATTGAGGAAACACAACACACATGTGAGTTTGGAAATTTCAGCAAGTACTTGTTCTAGGGCTGAAGTGCGCACCNTCTTCCCTTGTTCAGAAGGGTTTCCCAGGATACTTCTTGTATACTTGTGCATGGTGTTTCTTCTTGTGATCTTGGTTACTGCAGCAAATTGTTTATGGTGTAACTACAATTGTCTACGGTTCAAGTAAAATGCTAAAATTGGAATGAACTTCATGCTTGAGCCTAGCTTAATGAAAAATCAACACAAAGGAGGGGCCTTTATTGAGGCTTCAGAGGAATATTACATCAACAGAGATATTCATAAATTTCTTACAGTAAAAACAGCCCTCTCTATCAATTGTACGACCCAGCTATCTCCATTGTATGGCCTGTTGTAAACACCCTCTGTTGGTTGTTGTACAGCCTGCACATAAATGGCCTCCTTTCTTGCTAATGGTACGGCCTAGTACAACCCAACTGACCCCAGCAAGTACACCCTGTCTGCTGCAAAAATTCGGCCTCTACCTAAAAAGCCCCGAAATCGCCCCTCAGCTGGTTGATATCTTATTATATTCACTCAACCAGTCACCCTCCTTCCTCAGCCTCAAGCTCCCTCCTTCCTCTCACTTGCTCAACTCACAAATGAAACATTGTATCCTCTCACCCTCGACCCCTTCTTTTATCTCAGCTTTAGTCACCTTTTTTGCCTTGATTTGTGTGCCACTTCAGCCTCCAAGGCTCCAAGGAGGTGCGCCCCCCTTAGTTGGACTCCACAGTCCCCTCACAAGCCCGTGAGGTGTGCCCTGTTAGAATTAGGGAAAATTGAAAACCAAAATGTTTTAAAAAAAAATTGTTCACTTAGATCAGCATAAAGAAGAAGAGATATAAACAAATCTGAAACAAACAAAATTTCTGAGTATAAAAAATAAACTTTTAGCTTACCTCTTGATTCAATGATAGATGTACCTGTCACATGTGTGGATGTATGCCTCTGTAAATATGCTCAAAATTTAGTTTAGGTTCATGGATCAAACCTCTAGGGTTTGATCTCTGTCAATGTGGACTGTGGGACAGTTTTGCCAATGATAGAGACCCCCAAAAGAAATAGCAATAACCCCCAGACTTCCAAGTAGATAACAGTAATACCCCAACAAAAAGAACCCTCCACAAAACAGTGATATAGCACAAGAAAGAACTGGACAGCAGGTTACCCTCCAGAAGCAAAAGGCAAAACCCTCAACTCAAAAAACTGGACAGCAAGTTGATAACCCCCCACAAGGATCTCAGCACTCCACGCGGCAGCCAGAAGAGAACCCACACAGCAAAGGAGAGAGCACAAAAGGAGCCTGCGGCACCTATACTCAGGTCCGTGGCCCTAAATGGAGATCTGACACCCACATGAACAGGTCCGGCAGCTTAAGGGGACACCTCTGTGCAAGAGGACAAGTCCGGCAGCGAATGAAACAGGTTCGGCAGCAAGAAACAGATCTGGCAACTCTAGAAACAAGTCTGGCAGCTCTAGAAACAGGTCCGACAACTCTTGGGAGGCACCTTACAGCTCAAGAGAAGACAGATCCAGCAATCAGACATCAGCAGACCCAATGAAGAAGCTTCCAGCCAACTAGATCTGAAACTGATAACCAAAAGAGAGGTCGCACCAACAAGGGAGAATAGTCACTGAGGTAGTCGCAGCAAGGAGAGAGAGGAGAGAGTGAGTGAGTGTAAAAATGCAATAGGGTAGGGTCTTATTTATAGTTAGGGAGAGGGGTTAGGGTAATTAGGATTATAATTAAATATTGACATTTAATTAATTTGTCAATTAATACTAATAAAACCCTAATGAAAATATAAAACCCCAATCACAAAAGACAAGAGGGAAAGCAAAACAACAAGGGAGTACCTGTTAGGATAAAGTCAAGGGGAGGGTCCATCATGGCAAAACATGTCCACATGAGTCTCATAATGACCTATAAACTTTATCATCATGAAGGTACATCAACAATGTGGTCATGTCCATCTTCATAAGCACTCCTAGGTCACATGGACCATCCTGGGAGAGAAGAAGAGGATCACACATCAACACATCTTGGTATTACACCAAGATCTACCTGATCAAAGACCAGGTTGCCCCAGAACACATCTAGGGGCCCTAGAACATATCTAGGGTCTTATCCACCAAGGTACAAGACCAAGGATCAACCCATGCATTAAGCAAGGGTTCCCTNTGGTTGGTCATAGACCAAGATCCCCAGTCATCTACTGGGGGCCCTCACAAGGGTCTTTTGCCATGGCTCTCACTGCTTGGTCTCATACCAAGAAACACCAGGAGTGTGTTGGGGACCCTAGTCCACAGCTAGAGTCTTATGCCATCCTCCAGGAGAATGGCTCTTGCAGCTGCACTAATTTCAACATGCCCCACTAGGCTTGGGCCCCACAATCCACTCAAAAACAGAAATTATTGCTACATGCCTAAGTTAGACTTAGGCTAAGATAATTAAGGTTGATCTGGGTCATTAGTGTGTCCATCGGCTAGCCTAGGACACATAGGCATAGTTGAGACACCTACCGAGCTACAAAAACTAACATACCCCCTACAAGAAAAGATCGGGTTGGGCTCCTATTCAACTTAGCAACATAAGACAAGATAACATAATTTTATTAATGTTCGACAAATGACCACAAATAGATCGATGGGACTACTAAGTACATCAATGGGAAAACAAAGTGGGAGCATGAAAATAGCTCCTAGAAAATCATGATATAAGCAAATCTAGCCTATACTGAGAAAGATCCAAAGTCTAAGACCTAAAAACATGGAGCAGTGAAACAAAGCAATGATGCAGATACATGCAAATACTATGAAGAATGAAGGCCAAGAAGAACTAAAACTAATCCTTGTTAGGAGGACGATGAAGGAAAGAAAAAAAGAATACAAGAGCAAGAAGGAAGGTACAAATCCAAGAAAGAAAGACTTGAGTGAGGTGAACTGTTTCAGGTGTCACCAATTGGGACATTATGCTAGCCAATGTCCAGACATTATGCTAGCCAAGCAACAACGAGTTGTAGCAAGTACAGGTACTGTAGAAGGAGTGGATGAGGGATCATCCCTTTGTTTGAGACCAACTTCCCCATGGTCTCTTGTTTATCCTCTAACAAAGTGTTAGTGTTAGATGGTATGTGGAGAGTGGGGCATCAAGACATATAACTTATGACAAGACACTCTTCAACAGATTCAGGAGCAAGAGGAAGGTATGAGTGTGAAGTTGGGTGATGACACTACTTATCTTGTGAGAGGATTTGGCTCCATTTTCCTTCTGAATGCCATCAGGTGATGTTCTTGAGCTAAATGATATTTTATTTATTCCTAGATTGATAAAAAATCTTCTTTTAGTTTCTTGTGTGGAAAATCATCAATTTCGAGTTGCATTTGAAGGACAGCAATGCACTATCAATGATTGTAGCCTAGCAAGTGCAAGGACTTTGGCTAGAGGTCAGCGAGATGGTGGCCTTTACAGGTTGCTTGTTGATCTTATGGCACTTGTACATTCCAATGGGAAGTTGGATGAGTCTTCTAGTTTTGAGGAGACAACTTCAAAACCTATTGTGGAATTAGTGATTGATTCCAAGCTTGCGACTAACAAGAGTGTTGTAGAGTATTGGGAAAGGGTTATTGGATTCTCTCAAGGAGAGGGAGTTGACCTTAATGTTGCTCTTGCTTCAAGATTCGCTCAGAAAGAGGGAGGTGACTTTGTTGAGGTTGTTACTTCAGTTATAGGAGGTTTTGAGGTGCATGGACAAAATACCCATCATTAGAAGGTGTTGACAACCCTAGCTCTAGATCTACATTCTAGCACAACAAAAGATTGTGGTGAGCAAAGATGTGAAGTTTGATGACATGTGTGGTCCACTAGTTCACAAGGTTCTCCTTCAAAGATTGAAGGAAGAGAGGAGGTTGTTATTCCAAAGGTTGATTCAGAGGTTAGGGTTGAGACAAATTCAAGAGCGGACATGCTAAGATTGAGGTTTGATATGCCCTCACCTTCTAGCTACATCCAAAAAACAGGAGCGCACAAATGATCATTGTCATTTCAACATGTGATAACATATTAATTCACGTCCAAGCTCTCGCCATCAACTAGCAGATCGGAGGTAGAAGTCCACTCAAGCCCCCAACACAGAGAATGGCTTCAACTTACAAAACAAAGGTCGAATTCAGCATTTTGGTCAGCTAGAACACACACACACACACACACATATTCATATATATAGCGCCAGCAGCACTGATTTTGTTGCCTGTGGATCTTGTTGCCCACGTGACTTATCATTTTGGAGTAAGCATTCAAAAAAAATGTGATGTCGTTGATAAATCGGCTATGTTTGCACCAATGGTTTAAAGTCCCATCTATAGGGGATAATGACTATAATTGTGAGTTCAACACGGATGAAAATGTTGGGCACCTTTTCTTTAAACTTAACAAAGAAATATGCTTTTGCATAATAAAAATAAGATAACAATGTATAACTTTGCAATGAAGTCGTGCAAATATGCTACATCATCTGAAAATATAGACAATTTGCCAATTCATCAAGATTTCATAGTTCAGATTGATCCAGAATTACAACAACATAATGACCAAGATTGAAAGGAAAAGCTGCAGAATTTTGACAGACTTCTATTAAGAAAAGATAAAGAAACTTTTGTTAGAAAAAACAAAATCAAACCTTCTTACCAAAGTCGAATGATGAAAACAGAAGGAAATGTCCATATGAAAAGTCGAAAACAATTTGACAATAAAGAAACCTCTACATACTCCAGCAAAATTTGAACTTTTGTCACTACTTACGGAATTTTATTGATTGACAAATCAACAGAAGTATCTGGTATTTATACTACACAATCAAAGGTTAATAAGTAAGTTTTCAAATTGAGGTCAAAGAAAAAGTATTTTCAAGGGAAACTCCTCATCGACCCAATCACAAGAGTTGTCACTCCATAAATGAACATACCAACATTTGCATTACTCTAAACAAAGACAGCAATATCTTTGCATTCCAAATAATGAAAATTCCAATACAGCATCTTTCCAAAGACATAATGGGAGTCATAATAAGAGAAGTCTCATTTAAGAATCTTATCAACGTATATTTCAGATAAAAATCCACATAGAATGGATTGATGCTTTTGCAATGCATCGATATGCTCCAAACTTCAATTGTTTCATTTTGTTTGCTCTTGTTCTTCAAGGACAAGCCATTCTTAGAAGTAAGGGCATTAATACAACTTATTATTATTTTTTATACTTAACAATTATTGTATAAGGTCATGTGTGTGTGTTAGTCTTAATGAGGGAGATGGAGAAAGGGGAGAGTGAAATAGAGTTTCTAGGGTTTTGTAAGAAGGGATCCAACCCTTTTGATAGGGACAAGGATCATCTTTCCAATGCCAAGGAGGATCATCATGATGGTGAAAAGTAAATCTTTGCACCCTATGAATGGATCTTGGAAGGAGTTGTAGAGTTGCGGGAAAAAGCTCTAATAGGCAATTTTAGTGGAAAGAAGCCTACAATCTCAAAGTTGATCCATTAGATCGAGAAAGAATGGTTCTCTGTGTGAAAAGGTAAGATAAAAATTTCACCTTCATAGGGATTTTTATTCTTTCCTATTTGAATATCCTTCAAAAAAAGAGGCTCTTATTCGGGGGGGTCTATGGATGTACGGTGATTCCGCATTAATTTTACTCGTGTAGAATGAACATCTAAACTCATCCAAGGCAAGGAGGAGCCTTTTGTACTTATGGGTTTGCCTCTCCAATACTAGAACCCAAAATTATTTGCAGCCATCGACAATTTGCTAGGATTTTTTCAATATGCAACCCCAAAAACCTTTCAGCTTTGTTACAAACTTACACCCTCATATCGTATGAGGTTCCACATTGTGATTTTTATCACATTGATGGAGATTTGTCGTTGGTATCTTGGAGCATTGGACTGACTTCAAGGGATACATCTTCATGGAACCCCTTCTCTTCATGGCATTGGATCATTTGATGGAAGTCTTTGGTTAGGGGAGTCTCACTTCTCCATGGTTGGATGATTGTGCTTGTTGGTTTGGTAGTCTTCTCACATGTGCTTGCCTTGTTGATCACCTCTTGGTTGTAAATTTGATGGTTATGGAGCATGCTATATCATTATTGTGTGGTTTTGGTATACATGTTTATCAGGGGGGTCCATGGATGTATGGTAATTCCGCACTAATTTTACTTGTGTAGAATGAAGATCTAAACTCATCCAAGGCAAGGAGCCTTTTGTACTTATGGGTTCACCTCCCTAGTTTGCCTCTCCAATACTAGAACCCAAAATTATTTGCAGCCATCAACAATTTGCTAGGATTTTTTCAATATGCAACCCCAAAAAACCTTTCAGCTTTGTTACAAACTTACACCCTCATATCGTATGAGGTTCCACATTGTGATTTTTATCACATTGATGGAGATTTGTCGTTGGTATCTTGGAGCATTGGACTGAATTCAAGGGATACATCTTCATGGAACCCCTTCTTTTCATGGCATTGGATCATTTGATAGAAGTCTTTGGTTGGGGGAGTCTCACTTCTCCATGGTTGGATGATCATGCTTGTTGGTTTGGTTGTCTTCTCACATGTGCTTGCCTTGTTGATCACCCCTTGGTTGTAAATTTGATGGCTATGGAAAATGCCATCTCATTATTGTGTGGTTTTGGTAAACATGTTTATCAGAGAGGGTCCATAGATGTATTGTGATTCTGCACTAATTTTACTCGTGTAGAATGAACATCTAAACTCATCCAAGGCAAGGAGGAGCCTTTTGTACTTATGGGTTCACCTCCCTAGTTTGCCTCTCCAATACTAGAACCCAAAATTATTTGCAGCCATCGACAATTTGCTAGGATTTTTTCAATATGCAACCCCGAAAACCTTTCAGCTCTGTTACACCTCATATCGTATGAGGTTCCACGTTGTGATTTTTATCACATTGATGGAGATTTGTCATTGGTATCTTGGAGCATTGGACTGACTTCAGAGGATACATCTTCATGGAACCCCTTCTCTTCATGGCATTGGATCATTTGATGGAAGTCTTTGGTTGGGGGAGTCTCACTTCTCCATGGTTGGATGATTGTGCTTGTTGGTTTGGTGATCTTCTCACATGTGCTTGCCTTGTTGATCACCCCTTGGTTGTAAATTTGATGGTTATGGAGCATGCTATCTCATTATTGTGTGGTTTTTTTATACATGTTTATCTTGTGTGTGTTACATCTTGTTCTTGGATGATGGGTCTAGCCCACCAAGGGATTAGATGATGATGGTGTTAGGAGGTATATGTTTCATGATATTGTTGGGGTTTCCTAGTGACTTTTACATGGTGATGTGCTATTATTAGTGTCACTAGGAGGGGTGTTCTACATAGCCCTCTTATGTTAGATGTGTGGTGGGGACATACTCGATGTTTGGATGGGTTAGCATTTCTATTGTCCCCTTCTCTTATGATGTTGATGTGGTTGGATGTTGTGTGTTCTGATAGTGCACTTTACCTTGGTGGGATTTCCCTAGGTGATATGACTTGACATTGTAACAATTGTTGGATATCACCTAGGTGGAATGTGTTTGATTATGTTAGTACCTTCATGGATGTACTTTTTCCTAAGTTTGACTTAGAGTGGGGGTGTACTATATACATCCTTGATGATCAAACCTTTTCCTAAGGTTTGATGAGGTTTTATCGTGCTATAGTCCTTTGGCGGTGCACCCTAGGTTCTAACTTAGGTGGAGCTTCTATTTTGTCATTATGTTGTGATCATGGTGGTCTTTGCTAGGAGATACAACATGTTTCCATGGTACAACACTTCTTGGAGCGCACCCCCCCTCATTGGCATACATGTTCATGTTGATCTAATCAATTGGTGACTATTGGGAGGCTAGACTATGGTTTTATTAAGCATTAACCTTTGTGCACTCATGTTGAGGTTGATTTAACCATTCAATGGTTAAATTAATCCATTTGATTACCTTGGAGGTTAATGGCTTGAGCGCCCTACTTCACTTAGTTGTTCATACTTGGAGGGGTTTATTTGGATGATATTTAGTGATTTCGATAGAGTGCTCCTCTCTTGGGCACAGTTTCCAAAGCATGCATGGTTATTTTATTATGGATGGAGAAGTTGGTACACTTCTCTAGGGCACACTTTCTCTTGTGCACATGGTTTGGTGGAATCAGTTAATGGTATTAGAAAACAACACACTGTTTTGGCATGAACAATGATGGGGTCTACCCACTTTTGGCACTCCTTTCTAGGGTGCACTTCACATGGAGATACTTTATTATATACATGGCACATTCTTCTAGGGTGCACCTTTCCTAGGTGCTCTCTCATCTTTATTATATGGATATTTCATCTACACTTGTCATCTTTTGACCTGGAAAGTGCCCTCACCTCTTTGACTTGGCACATATATTATTTTATTGAAGGTTGATATGGAGGATTTTATTGAGAAGCGTGTAGCATACTTGAAGGGCCACACATGGCACATTGCATGCTCGTGCTTGGTCTTATTTCTATTCTTGGAGCATTATCTTGGAAGACACACTTGTGGAGATGATCCACTTGCTGTTTTGGGATTTGACCACTTCTTTTCTTGTGGAGTGCTCCATCTACTTGGCACCTTGCACATTCATCCATGGAATTGGTTGCCTTCGGACTCACACATGTGGATTGGTTACATGCATTTTGCGGACCACTTGCTATTTTTGGAGGTTGGTTGTGGAGCATTCTCCTAAGAGGACTATTTTATTGTTTTATCTCTCATGCACCTTAGAGGGTGTACTTTCTGAGCTTTTCTCGGTGGACCCTTGAGCACGTCCTCCTAGGTTGAAGATTATTTAATTATATTTTGCATGCATCACTCTTGGAGGGCGAATTTAATGTGGACCTTTTGCATGTTGACCTAGTTATCATGCCTATTCTTAATAGTAATCCCTCTCTTGTAGACTTTTGATGTAACCTCTTTCC
This sequence comes from Picea mariana, assembly GCA_032191745.1. Classification (NCBI taxonomy): domain Eukaryota; kingdom Viridiplantae; phylum Streptophyta; class Pinopsida; order Pinales; family Pinaceae; genus Picea; species Picea mariana. The sequence continues at coordinate 24,866 of JASDQU011176591.1, forward strand.
TATTTTTAGATAAGGGCAAGTTCACCTTGAGAGGCGTGTGTCCACGTTTTGTACAAGGTCAACCATGGATTGAGGAAGGATCTAACTACTCCATTTTTATATTATTTTTTTGACTTGTCATGAAGTTAGTAAGCAAATAAAGATTTTTTATTGTATGAGAGAATAAGCTTCCTATATATAAAGAGAAGTTTCTCTCCATTTCATTTTTAATTGGCAATTAGAGATTTAGGAGTTAGAAAAGTGATGAGGCATTGGAGCTTAGGATTGGAAGCTCAATAGAGCTCCCTTATACTATCAAGATTGATGATAATGAAGCCATGAGGTACAATTTTCTATTTTGGTGTAAGGTTTAATGCTTTCATTGTTGTGAAATTATATAGAAATCTTCTTCTTTCAATTTAATTTTAAAGCTTGAGTATTTTATTTAGGAGCAAAACAATGTGACGAGGTTTCTCCCTCTTGATTTACTTGCAGTTTTATTTATGTTTATAGCCAATCTTCTAATAAATTAATTGTAGATTTGAATTAATAATTCAAAAAGAATACTGTGATAAAAGAAAAAGAAAAGCATAAGGGTGGGCTCTGAGTAACCAACACAAGGAACTGTGAAACCCTGTGCGAAAACCCTAAGCCTTCCTGGCCGCCCCTCGGCCTTCCCGACCGCCCCCTCGGCCCTCCCGACTCCCTCCGACCTCCTCGGCCCTCTCATGGCCTCAGAGAACCTAGACCCAGATCCCCCTCCGAACTTCCATGACAAAGTCGCCACCTTCAAAGCCCTCGTGGGTTCGCTTTGCCCTCCCCCGATTCGGCCCAGCACCTCTCAGTTTGTCAAAACATTGGAGCAGATCCCTGAAATCTCAATCCCCAACACCATTGCGAGAAGAAAAGCCCTTTCCTTTGCTTCACGAGCTTTGGTTGGTCAGTTCATGGGCCTTTGGCCCTCACCTCAGCAAATAGATCTTTGGATTGAGCGAAACTGGCATCCCTTGGTCCAAGGATGGATGAATCACTTCTTCTGCGGTAAGGGCTTCTACATTTTCTATTTTGAGCTTAAATCAAACAGAGATCTCATCTTCAGAAACGGCCCTTATTTCTTCAGCCCAAGAAGATTATATTTAAATAAATGGACTCCTGACTTCAATCCAGAAAACGACATTCCTTCAGCTGTGCCAGTTTGGGTAAGTCTTCCACACTTGCCCTTCCATTGCTGGGGTGATGAAGTTCTGAAAAGCATAGGAGACGCCCTAGGGAAATATATTGACAAGGCAGAGCCCAAATCCAGCCTCTATTCCTGCGCTAGGATCTGTGTAGAAGTAGATCTAGAAAAAGGGCTTCCAGAAGCAATCAAGCTAAAGCTAGATGACTGGATCCACATCCAAAAATTAGACTATGAACAGCTTCCATTCAAATGCAAATCCTGTCACGAATACGGCCACTTTGCAAAGAATTGTCCAAGCAATAAACAATCCTCAGAAACCGAAGCCCCTACTCAAGAAGACGACTGGCAACATGTCCGCAAAAAAAACACCAGTGGAAAAAATAACGGACCTCGTTCAAGACCTTCAGGCCCTCAACCCTTGACAGAACCCTCTAGGCAAAACCCTACCCCAAAATCTCCATCCAAAAAGGCTCCTTCTTTGACCACCAATCCCCCTCTTATTATCCAACTAGATAATCTCCTATGACAACCGGTACAGTATCAATTGATAGAACACACCTGTGTTTATCTATGGTAGTACGCAACTACTCAAACCGTGACACATAGTCACAAACAGTGGAACAAATCCACCACAGTAGTATATCTCTACTGTCTGGAGACAGGCAGTCTCCATAACAATCATCTGATGCCAATCTGCACAGAAAAATATTGTTTAAGATAAACTGAATCATCTGGGCCAATCTTTCACTCACATCTGTGAGGTCTAAAAGAATATTTGCC
>JASDQU011176592.1:10972-21260 GCA_032191745.1 Picea mariana
TTAATATCTATGTGGACCCACATAAATGCCAGGTCTTTAGATATTATCTCTACCAATTCCTTTCTTGACCCATGGAAATGGAATCTTAATAGTTGTTAGCTCTATTAGTTCCCAATTTGGTGATCGGGTCTGAGTGTCAAATTGGGTCCTCTTTTCACTAATGTGCCTCTCCTATGTCCTAATTTCATAATTGACCCTAATTTCTAAATCGAGGTCTTTCTCAAATATTTGTGTGGATAACTCCCGATTGTGAGATCAATATTGATCTTGAAATTGGGAATACTACCTTTCATCTCATGATTCAAACATTTTTTTCCTTATTCTTGAACTTAGCAAATGGCCGAAATATCTTTATAATCCAATTTCAAATTCAAAATACCAAAATGGATTAGTTCAATGAAATAATTGAACTTACTGATCCATTCATACAACTGATTATTGCAAGGAAATTTTCATAGATGGTCAAGAATTTTAAACTTCAAAATTTTATCAATGTATTATAATTATAATGTCTCATACTTTTATTTGTGGTGGGTCAATTCAATTTTTCATAAGGCTATGCATCAATGCGATTTTCTTTTGTAAATATAAATGTCATTGTATTTACTACGACAAGTGGTTTTGTTGTTAAATTGTAGATTATCAATAATGTCTTGCATTTATGGATAGAGAAGATGTACATTTATTTTAGATAAATTCAAAGGTTTCATAAGGTGAAGTCTACCCAAGTAGAACCAAACTACATTGTAATGATATCAGATCTTATTGTTTTGTTGTTAATGTTGGTAATGTTTTAAATTGGAAGGTTCCATTTTCTTGTTTGGTTGAAGAACTCAAGGAACTGGAAGACACTCATTGTGGAATGTACTTTGTTTCTTAGCCTAATATGCAAATTTGTAAGCAGAGTGGATGCTTAGTACCTCAAATTATGATTTGATAGGTGAATAAATGTGTACTTAATCAAAGTATGAAAGTGATTTAGTGGATGATATAAATTCATGTGATGATTCTACGTTAGAGTGTGGATATGATGTGGAGAAAGATATTTATGTGAATGTTGGTCCAAAAGGGATGAAGGAATTCTAAATTGGATGCAGGTTTTCCACTAAAATTTTAAAGGAATTCCTTGCACACCATGTCATACTAAAAAATATATGTTCAAATAAAGAGGAACATGGAGCCTTGAGTTTTATCTCAAATTTTCTTGAGGACCACCTTATTCAAGGCGAGATGTTGGAATCAAATAATTTTTGTGCAATGGTGGAAATAATTTTATCACTTTGTAATACATGCTCCCTCTTAGTGAAACCATACAAGATAGTATCATGGAATATATATAAAATGTTAGACCAAAAAGTAGGATATTTGTTATAGCTTCAAGGGATCCACTAATCAAAATGGTCATTACCTTCTCATACTGAATATAAAAACTTCAAGTTTAAAGGTGTATCAATGAAACTAACTCATACATGCTCATACGAGAAAAGGTATTTTGTTGAGGAAACTATTACGAAAGTGATTGAAGGAGAAGTGGTGCAATTAGGCAGTTAGATTGTATTCATTTTGGAATTTATATTAAAGTATTCAAAAAAACTTGCACCCACTTTAGTCTATCATATGTTTATTTGATAAGGTGGCCTATTCACTAGTCAGTGCACCTTAGTGGTGCCCGATTAGATGCGAAGTTGAAGGAAATTTCACCATAGGTAGAGGTGCATTTGTGGAGATCATAGAATATACACTTCCATAATTAGAATATCCCATTGGTATGAATTTATCTTATGGCTAGTTAGCGATAACAAGACCATATAATCACCACAAACACCCAAGGTCAAATTCATCTCATGGGTGTGTAAGAAAAATAGGTTCTAGTGAAAAGATGAAGATAAATATAACTTTATAAAATGATTAAGAAACAAAATATGTTTTAAAAATTAATGTCTTTCTAAAGTAACCAATGACTCATTAACTAATGGGCAGCACTTTATTAAAGCCGCTGGTGAGAATGAAAGAATGGAATTTGTGCTCAACTCATTGGAATCAAATGTAGTTACAAACATGAATGACAACAAAAAGAAAATAATTTTGATTAACATGAAATTTGATGACATTGAGGTTTTTCAAAATGCATGGTATAAACCATATGTATTCCAAGAGCCACCTTACTTAGTTACAAGATGAAATTTCTAAATGGTGACAGAAAGTTAGTAAATGGAAATTATGGGTTGGAAAAACCAAGGCCTAATACTTTATCAATAATAACTAGAATTTAGAAGATAATGAATGAAAATTAATATATATATCCTCTCCAGACTCATCAAGTGCATCAATATTGAACAAGGATGCCTCTCAAATTATTTCCTATGAATTATACACGTAAAATAGTTATTTAAAGTGTAATGAGGACCTTACCAAGATTAAAATTCATATAGTGTCACAATCCAACTTAAGCAATATATGGAGAAGGAATTTTATAGATGTTGCAATTATAGAGAACACATTATTTGCAAAGTGTGAGGAGTCATATGAAATTTTCTAGAAACTTAGAGGCACCAGTGACCCAACAATGCTAAAATATTGGCACCAAGTTCAAAATTTTCACAATGAGTATAGGACAAGTTGTCTCTTAGCCTACTATGCCCATACATTGGAAATAGAGGAACCATAGAAAATGCTTGAGAATTGTGCATGACAAGATGGAAAAGATGAACACTTTCATACCAAGGCTAAGAAGGAAGGAAAATTTAGTTAGCATTTCCTATAATTTTCTAGTTCATCTATATGGAATGTTTACACATGGAAATCCGACTAGGGGTTTCATCACTTTGGCCTCCCTTTTCTAGATATAGGTTCAAATTTCATTATATCCTCATGTTTATTCTTGATCATGTTATAGGACCTAATGGTTGATGAATTTGGACACTTTTTATACAAGAAAGGGTCTTTAATACATCCATTACATGATGCACTTTTACAAAATGAATCCTATGAAAAGTCTCAAGAATATTTAAGAGATAATCCACATAGGATTTATGCCAGTATATTCCTTGAAAAAAATATGATAGGCTTCATAAGCAAGTGAATGAATGCATAAATATGATAGGCTTCATAAGCAAGTGAATGAATGCATAAATAGATGAAAGAGAAAACGATCTATTAGCCAACCCCCCCAACAGTCCACGGGTGGTTTAAGTATTTCGTGGGGAATCAAGAACCTCCTGAACTTCCCCAAGAAGCCCACATAACTGATCCCCTCCCTTAAACAAAACCATAAATAGATTAGAAAATAACATTTATCCCTTCAATCCATCTCTCTTGTGGAATCGTTGCCCCCTATAACTCTAGTCCTTATCCGTCTAGCAACCAACGATGTGTTTATTATTAATAATGATCAAAACATTACATTTCTTGGGCACACTGGAATTTTAATAATTGTTTGGGTGCTCTATCCTCTCATCATTGTAACAATACATTACTTAAAATGGGGTTCAAAACCCTGGGTGTTACATCCCCTCCCCCTTATTTTGGCATTGTCCTCAGTGCATATACAAAATAGAAATCAAAATCTCAAATTTTATTCAAAAAGCTATGGGTACTCTGCCCACATGGCATCTTCATGCTCCCAGGTAGCATCTTCAGGACTGTAGCAGGTCCACTGAACTTTTACCAACTCTATAACTCGATTCCAGAGAATTTTGAGCTTTCTGTCCAATATCCGCACTCGCTAAACATAAAAGTCTCCCTCCGTCTCTACCTGAATCAGATGCCAATTAGAGCATCGTAAGAAACCAGCCAAACCAGCATGAAGGTGGAAGATAGCTGAAGGAGAGCAACACCCATTTTTCACATGTTGAAATGTTTTGAAGAAATTAATGAACATATGTTAATGTAGTAGTTAAGGGAAACATACTTGCATGTTGTAAACAGATCTTGAGCGATTTGCTCTCATCTGTCAATGTAAAAGGCATTTAAGCCCAGTTAATGAAAGTAGGTAGATTTGAATTTATAGATTAGACAGTTAGAGCATAGGAGGGAGAATGGATACAGACACCCTCGCCTTTGTATCATGGTAATTGTTGTTGTATCATTAGCATAGAACAAGAAAAGAGAGCTATAGCAGAGAGCTGTAGAGAAGAAACCATGTATAGGAGCTTGAATTAATATATGGAGATTTGACTCAGATTTCATGGTGTTATGATTCTTACTGTTTACATATGCTGAATGGTATGATTACAGTTGATTTATTTCTCTGTTTATGCATTTGTTTTAGTGTTGTGTTGAATGTATGATTTCATGTGAAATGTATGAAGTCTGAGAGAGAAAGAGAATGAGTTTCAATTGTTTCTCATCCTGAGAGAAGTTCCTGCAAGGAGTGCAGTGAAACGTCTGCAAAGTGTGCGTTGAAAAGGGTTCTGAGTTTTATCTCAGAAAGCTCAGGAGGGATACCATTGTTCTCATTCCAACATAAGTGCAGGTGAATCACAAAGTTTGTGCAAGGTGTGTGCAAGCTAGTCGAGGCATTAGAAATTATCAACTAATGTTGAAGAGTGAAAGATTGTTTTTGCTGAGTGTAGACAGAATCGAAAGATCAAATACCCAGGAGTATTTGAAAGTTTTCCGCAAAGCGTGTGAGAAGGAACCCTTTTAGAGGCTTGAGTTGCAAGTGGAAGTTCAGGAGGGATAACACCTTTGAACACTTCAAAGGAGGATGGAGATATAAGTACTTCAAAGGGAGATGAGGAAGTGAAATCATCACGCAAAAGGTTAAGTTTCAGGGGAAGAACATTGGCTCGTTTGACAGAGATTCTTGAGGAAGAAATTGAATGGTCAAAATTCTCTGTGGAGAACTCACGAAGTTGCAAGGATCGTAGGATCTAGAGGAGTTATAGGGTGGATAAGGGTTGGATGAACCCATTTTGTTGGTGTCAAGGATCAACGAGGATCATCGATCGTGGTTAGTTTGGGCTGTCGGATCATTTCAGGAACTCGGGGTTCGTGAGTTTGGAGGTGGAAGACCAAACTCTTGGAGTCATGAAGTTTCGAGTTGCGAGAAGTGGAGGAAAAGATCCAGACCATTGGATCCAAGCTCCAAGAGAACCGTCAGATCTAAATCTTCATGGGTATCACATATTGTGAGTTTGGAGGATAGATCAAATCCTTTGGTTGTATGAATTCCTGAATAACGAGAAGTAGGGGAAACCGTTGGAGCAAAACCTCTTCACTATATCACGTATCGGGGTTTTAGAGATTGGGAGGAATCAGTTTCGACTATAGAAGTCATTAAGTGCTGAGGGCTGAGATTCAAGTGGACATGTGGTATGACCATCAAGTGGGGACCGCATGGTTGACAGGTGGACACTCATCGCCTGGGAAGGAGTCAACACCCTGTGGACTTCTCATGCTTCGGGTTCTCGTAAGAAAGGAGCACAAAGGCTCAACAACTCAAGTCGCGAATTTGTGAGTTCTGAGAAGCGCTGAAGGAGTCAAACCTTCTCTGAATTTCGTGTCTCGAAGTTTCGTAAAAGAAGGGCCCGGAGGTTCAACCTTCCAACTCGCGAACTTACGAGTTGCGAGTAAGACTAGTTCTTATCCCTAGCCGGTGGTTACGCATGGAGGGCGCTAACAAGGAGGAGCCATATCCCATCATGTCTCAGGTGTCGACATTTGGTGAAGAAAAGTTGATGGTCTTCAACCCACGAACACGTGAGTTGCGAAAGGCGCTTGTGTAGGGACTAGGTCGTGATCGTATAGAAGTGTAAGGCTCGCCCTTGGTTATAGTTTCTCAAGGCGCGTTTTTACCAGGACCTGTGGGTCAGATTTGTTAAAGGTTTTAGTAGGGAGCCAAAGAAGCCGCTTCAGCTTAAGGAGAATTTAGAATGATCCTGAGCAGATCTTGACCCGAGGGTTGGGGTCTGCACCAGTTGTGGTATGAGAGAACAAAACAAGTCTTTTCTTTCTGTAGCAGGGAGAAGAATTTTTTTTTTTCTCAACCATGCCACCGAGAATAAGAGATAGACCAATGCCTGATCTAGCAGTGGAAAGAGAAATGCGTGAATTACGTGCTAGGATTGATGCCATGAAGACAACACAAAGACACACCATTGACGCTGGGGATATCAGGGAAGCATAAAGTGAAAATGAAGCTGGACACGAAGGAGAATAAGTTGCGGTCGAAGATGCTGCAGATGAATGCTTATTCAGGGCTATTGCAAGGATAGGTGCCAAAGAAAAGATGGATATTCCCGTGTATGAGAGAAACCTGGATGTTGAAGAGCTTTTAGACTGGATTAGAGCTCTGGATAAATACTTCGACTATGAGGATGTTGAGGAAGACAAGAAAGTCAAATGTGCCATCACTAGACTTAGAGGGCATGCAACACTATGGTGGGATGAACTGTAGGCAGACAAATGCTGCAAAGGCAAGCAGAAAATCAAAATATGGGATAGAATGGTTGCAAAGGTGAAAGACAAATTTATACCCAAGGATTACCAAATCACTCTATTTCGGAGGATGAAAAATTTGAGACAGAAGATGATGTCAGTGAAGGAATACACTAAAGAGTTCTACAAGATAAACATCAGAGAAGGTCATCAGGAAAGTGATGATGAAAAAGTTGCCAGGTACATGAATGGTCTACGATATGACATCCAAGATGAGATGAGCATGATGATCATTCGAAATGTGGAATATGCTTATCAGATAGCTCTGAAAGTTGAAGAGAAGCTGAGCTAGAAGCAAGGTCAAAGAGGCTGATGTAGAAGTCAAGCCAGAGACAAAACAATTTCCCAAGACAGAACTCATAAATCTAAAGAAGAGGGGAAGAAACCTCAAACTCAACATGAGAGAGGAGGAAGCTCACAGAAAGGGAAGTATGCTGATAGAAATACTTTTCCTCGAGCTAGAGGAAGAGGAAGAGACAGAGGTGGTGAAGTAAAATGCTTTGTTTGTGGAAAAATCAGACATAAATCCTATGAGTGCCCAAGTAAGAAAAAAGATGGTGGTGAAACTCACATTTCTGAAGCTCAAGGAAGGAATGTTGAGGCAAAAGATGCTGAGGGCGAAAGATATTTGATGATGAGGAAAGTTCTCTTGAAGCCAATGAAAGAGGCAGAGAACCCAACCCAAAGAAACAGTCTGTTTCAGACTTCTTGCAAAACCAAAGTCCAGGTATGCAAAGTCATAGTGGACAGCAGTAGCACAGACAATCTCATATCTACAGAGATGGTAGAAAAGATGGAGTTGGAAATTGTTGTACATCCAAGCCCATACAGAGTTTCATGGCTACAAAAAGGACATCAGGTAAATGTCACTAAACAATGTTTAGTTGAATTTAAAATAGGAGGATATAAAGATGAAATATTATGTGATGTCATTCCCATGGATGTTTGTCATCTATTGCTGGGTAGATGATGGAAATATGACAATAACGTGATTCATGATGGGAGAAAGAACACATACACCCTGGAGAAGAATGGGAGGATGCACATGTTGCTGTCGATTAAAAACCAAGAAGTGAAAACAGAGATGAGAAAAACTGTACTTCTCATGAGTGGGAAGGAACTTCTTAATGAGGTTAAGACGAAGGAAGACACACAATTTATTGTGTTCAGGAAGCCTAAAATTGTTTTATCCGGTACAAGGATAGATTATTTACCAGAAGAAATCCAGAAGTTGCTGGGAGAGTTTGTTGATATAGTAGTGGACGAACAAACCTTGTTCGTTTCCACCTATCAAGAGTATAAGCCATCACATCGATCTTATACTTGGAGCCAACTTACCGAACAAATCCACGTATAGGTTGACACCGCAGGAAAATGAGGAAGTCAAGAGGTAGGTCCAGGACTTAATGGACAAAGGATTGATTAGATAAAGCTTGAGTCCATGCGTTGTTCAAACAATGCTCAACCAAAAGAAAGACAGAGGCTAGAGAATGTGTACAGACTCAAGGGTGATCAATAATATTACCATTAGATACAAATTTCCATTACCAAGGATGGATGACTTGATGGATTGCTTGAGTGGAGCAAGATTTTTTTCAAAGATTGATTTGAAAAGCGGATATCATCAAATTCGCATGAGAGAAGGTGATGAATGGAAGACAACATTCAAGACGAATGAGGGGCTGTATGAATGGCTTGTTATTCCATTTGTATTAAAAAATGTGCCCAGTACTTTCATGAGATTGATGAACGAAGTTGTGAAGTATTTCATAGGGAAATTTTCCATTGTATATCTTGATGATATATTAATTTTCAGTAAAACAGAAGCAGAGCATTTAAAGGATTTAGCTGCAGTGATGAAGAGATTACAACAAGAGAAATTGCTGTTAAATGTGAAGAAATCGTCATTTATGAGGACATAACTCATTTATTTGGGTTTTGTTATCTCTGTGAATGAGTTGAAGATGGATCCAGAAAAGGTAGATGAAATTAAGAATTGGCCATTGCCGAAGAGAGTATTTGAAGTTCAAAGCTTCCATGGTTTGGCTAGTTTCTACAGGAAATTCATTCGAAAATTCAGTGGAATTAGCGCACCAATGATCGATACGGTGAAGAAAAGACACAAAAATTTTCACTGGACAGAAGAAGCAGAGAAGAGTTTCAATCTGTTGAAGAAATGGAGACATTATTTAGTTCCCAAAGAGTTTGTTTTGTACAGTGATAATAACGCTTTACAATTCGTGACTCAACAAGAGAGGTTGAACCAAAAACATGTTAAATGGGTTGAATTCATGCATAATTTTACTTTTGTAATTAAGCATATTTCTGGAACTACTAACAAAGTTGTTGATGCTTTGAGCAGAAAATGTTTTCTTATGTAGGAATTCAGAGTCAAGACTTTGGCTTTTGATAAGCTCAAAGAAATGTACAGGGATGATCCATATTTTAAGGAGGCATATGAGGCATATGAGAATCCATTTCTTAGGGACATAAGCTAGTGGACCGAATACATGATACAGGATCGATTATTGTTTAGGGGCAATCAACTATGTATTCTAAAATTCTCCATGAGGGAGAACCTGTTGAAGGAAAACCACAGTGGAGGATTGGCCGGACACTTCGATCATGATAAAACATTCTCAAAGTTGAATGGCTCATATTTTTGGCCATGGATGAGGAAATATGTTAAGAAGTTTGTGGACAGATGCATAATTTTTCAGCACACAAAAGGGAAAAGGCAGAACACAGGGTTATATCAACAATTACCCATACCAGAAAGGCTGTGGGACGCAGTGAGAATGGATTTTATATTGGGACTGCCAAGAACATAAAGAAGCTATGATTCAATCTTTGTGGTAGTTGACATATTTTCAAATATGCCACATTTCATACCATGCCAGAAAACCAGCGACACAATTCATATTGCGAACTTGTTTTTCAAGGAGGTCGCCATACTTCACAGCTTGCCAAGGAGTATCGTTTCTGATCGAGATACCAAGTTTGTGGGACATTTTTGGAGGACCTTATGGAAAAATATGGGGACAAGTTTGTCTTTTATCTCAGCATATCATCCTCAGATGGATGGATAGACAAAAGTCATGAACATGAGCTTGGGAGATTTGCTGAGGAGCTTAGTGACTGAACACCATTGTCAATGGGATCACATTTTGCTACAGGTGGAATTTGCTTACAATGATTCACCTAATAGAAGCACATGACAGATTCCATTCCATATTGTATATGGAATGCATCCAAGGGGAGTTTCTGAATTGAGAGATGTGGAACAAACTGAATTCAGAAGTGCTAGTGAAGAGGACTTTGCAAAAGGAATGAAGGAGCTTCACAACCGAGTTAAGAAGCAATTGCAGAATTCAAGTCAAGAATACAAGCACAGAGTAGATCAACATAGGTGAGAACTCCAATTTGAAGTTGGTGATCTGATTCTTGCACATCTGAGGAAGGAGAGGTTCCCAAGGGGAACATATATTAAGCTGAAGATGAAAAATATTGGACCGTGCAAGGTCATGAAGAAGTTTGGGGCAAACACATATGAGATTGAATTACCCGATGGGATCGTAATCTCACCGATATTCAATGTTGTGGATTTGTAACCTTACAAAGTTGAAGAAGCAGGAGTAGAAGAGAAACAAAAAGAGGTTGAATGGACTAAACAAATGCCTGTAGATAAAAAGCCACATATGGAAATCATAATTTACAAAAGGATTAGCAAAAAGACCAGGCGAAAAGAGTATTTTGAATACTTGGTCAAGTTGAAAGGACACCCAGTTGAAGATGCCAGTTGGGAAGATGAAACATAAATTCAGAAGCATGGACAGACCGTGCAGGA
>JASDQU011176593.1:17276-30441 GCA_032191745.1 Picea mariana
TGCCCCCCATATGGGGTGATAGGGAGGAATGACACCATTGCAATCAATGCGGTAGGTGGTGAGGGCATGTATGACACTCATACAAGTGCAAGAAAGACATGGTGGGAAGGATATGGCCGCAACTTGGATGATTTTCACCCGAATGAAGTTGCACGAGAAAATGATGAAGAGGGCACAATATGACACATGGAAGACATTATGGAAGACCATGGCTCTTAGCCATGGTTTCAAGTTCATTCTATTCCCTCACACTTACCATGAATCCAAATTATTATGTTGAAATTCCAAATACACTTCATCTTTGTAGCAAATAATTAGTGAGCAAGGTAATTGTGAAGGGAAATATAAAAGAAGAGGGTAGTATTGACCACATCAAGGGATGTTTTGTTGAAGGTTTGGATTACAATGTACTTGTCATGGTTTTGGAAGATGAAGTCTTGAAGTAGGAAAGGGAGGAATAAAATAAGGTCCACCTAAAACTTAGGGTAGAGGGAGACCTCCCAAGCACAAGTGTTGTGAGGATGGCACCTCCAAACAGACTCGCTCTAGCCATCGAATTTCAAAGCCTTTTTCATAGCTAATGGATTTTTTGCAAGGTATAGGGTCACCACCATTCAAAATCTATAAAGCTTGGAGTATAAGGTTAGGGCCAAAAGGGTAACTACCAACAATAATCTCATTGACAAAGAATTGTAGAACAATGTGTTGGACACTGGGTTCTCTCGAGGCAGAACCACTCACTACTCTCTCACAATGGACTTATATTGGCACGCCAAGGAGATGACTTCATACAATGTGGACATGGTCTTGGAGGAAGTCAACCCCATCCTTAACACCATTTTGGACAAGTTGCGCCAACTTGATGTCAAATACTATTGCCTTCTCGATGCCATCTAAGGTTCTAAAAAGGGACTAGAAAGTAACATGAACCAAGTACCTAGGAAGACTCTAGCTACAAAGGTAGATTTAGAGACCTGAGTGGGAGCCAACTCCCATCTCTCCATCTCCCTAGCATAAGATCAAAATTAAAACACATATTTTCTTATTCATATATCTTTGTAGGATTTTTTATGTTTTTTATTTACTAATATGTTATCTTAGTTTATGAAGGCAAGGGGCCAAGCTAAATCTACCACTACTTGGATGATTTCATGCTTTAGCAAACCTGGAAACTATTTGGACGTGCTTTATCTATTCTATATTTAGACATTCTTTGGCTATTCTATGTTCAAACATACATGGACATTTTCTGTCATGGTCCTACTAAAACTTTTAAGTTGGAAGATTGTTATCTAAGAAATCGATTAAGGTTCCCTATGCATATAAACAAATAATCCTACTCTTACAAAAATAAATAAATAATTATATCAAATGTCATGAGTCATGTATTTTCAAAGAAGGGGCTTATGATTTGATATAGGGATTGTAACATCCTCGGTTTTAATCCATGCAAATTGTAATGTAATTGTGTAACTATCATTTAGGGTGGTGAACCAATATTCTTGGGGCAACAGCCCGTATTGATTAATATGGTCGGGGGTCGAATTATATATTATGTGCATTGAATTGATTAATAAAAGTGATAATTGTTGGTTGTGATAGGAGAGGGACGAAAATGATGGCGGGCTATGATTCCACAAGAGAAAGGCGTCCAAGGGGGATTTTATGCATGGATATTAATCCAAACCCACATTCCTGAATTATTATTATGTGTATAACCTCCTAAATTGTTGTTGAGTGTTCTCAAAGACAACCATTAAACTCATGTAAGAGGGTAGGTATGAGGAGTCACATCCCATAGTTATTGGGGAGCATGGGGTTGAAGTACAATCAACATTGGGTTGAGTGAGTAGTCAACTGGCTTGAGGAAAAGGAAATTCCTATGGAGAAAGGGGGACAAGTTTTTACTAACAAATTTTGGGAAGCAAGAGGGGAGTTGAGTGCTTGGAAGAGCACCAACCATGATACGCTTGAAGACAGTCATTGTTTGGCTATGTGTTATGTTAGAAATGTGGCTTGTGTTCCCATGAAAATGGGTTGTAAGCCTATAGTGTGTTTCCTGTTGAGGAAATAGCTCAATATTCTTGTGAAGGATGTTTTGAGTCCTCCTGAAGCAGTTGAGAGATTCCTGGCCAACTGAGTGTAGTGGAAGCCCTGATAAATACAGTTCGATGGATTATGAGTAGTGAAGGAGGTAGATTCTTTTGGGTTGTGTAGGTTGCAGGGAAGAGAGTTGGAGGATTGGAACTGTTGTGGGAGTAGACAGTGGGTTTTGGGGTTGTTGTGTGTGGAGAGTGGACAACCAAGAGGGCCAGATCTCCTTGTGGACTCATAGACTCACCTCTGGGGTGGCCTGTTGTTGAAAGAAAATGAACAACATCGCCTATGGTTGGGAGGTTCATCCTTCGTACACAACCAATTGGTTGACTCTTAATAGATATGTTTTCTATTGTTTTATGATGATATTCCACTATGTAAATGTTTTATATGAATGTATGTGTTTGCTTGAACAATTGCATTCATGGTTTTCTTTATGTTGTAGATGCATTTAGAATTATGGTATCATAAATGGTTAAATTTGTGTGTGATGTGTAGTTGGTAAGCTACCAGAATGTAATTAGAAGAAAATCTAAATTTCAGATGTGTATTATGCACGTAATGTTCCTTAGTTGGACTGGGGCACGTTACAGAATGGTGAAAAAACTTTTGGTTCAAACACCAAGATTGTATGGGCCAAGAACCAATGTGAATTTGTTGTTAGAGGTTTCGATATGTGACAAATTTCGGGAAAACGGTGAAAAATCAAAGCAAAATCCCCAAATTCGTGAGCAATTCAATTTTTAAATGCCTCAAAGTTGTTGAAGAGATGATCTGGGGCATCAATATGTAGGTTGTAGAGTTAAATTTGACCTAGAATGTTAAAAATTCACATTTTAATGGAAATTGAAGAAGCAAGGGGAAGTTTGATGAATCGTCGGCCAAGATCGTGGTTGATTTTGAGATCAATGGCCCAAATTCATCGTGAGTTGATTTTGAAATCAATGGCTCAAATTCATCGTGAGTTGATTAAAAAATTATAAGTTTTTCAGAGTTCTGTAAAAAGAAGAGAATCGACAACCATGATTCATTTTCACAGATTGTCGACGTTAAAGAATCGACGACCAGAATTCATTTTCACAGATTCGCGTAGTTAAAGAATTGACGGCCAGGATTCATTTTTGCAGATGGGTGAAGTTAAAGAATTGATGGTCGATATTCATCGATAGAGTTGAGTGAAGTTTGGCGAGCCTATGGTCAAGATCATTTTTGAATTAGAGAATTCGTCGATGAATGGTGGTCGGATCTACAATATTTGCGAAGAATTTTGGTTTTCCAACAAAAATCGTCGATGGTCGATGATCGGATCAGCAAGTTTGGCAGAGAGTTTGGTTCAACCAAAGGAATTATTCGATGGTCGATGATCAAGGGTCAATATAAATTGGTGAAAGGTTTCATGCATCCAAAGTAAATCACCGACGACCGATGATCAGGGGTCAGAAGAATTAGTGAGGTGTTCAGTTCATCCAAGAGAAGGTTTTGGTCGTCG
Organism: Picea mariana; assembly: GCA_032191745.1. Classification (NCBI taxonomy): domain Eukaryota; kingdom Viridiplantae; phylum Streptophyta; class Pinopsida; order Pinales; family Pinaceae; genus Picea; species Picea mariana. The sequence continues at coordinate 20,863 of JASDQU011176593.1, forward strand.
ATGGAAGGAAAGAGGAGGAGGATGTGTCTTTCAATGTCAACGTCCACATGTCATGCCATGTCAGCATCCACATGTCATGCCACATCAGCCACAATGTCATGTCATCATCCACATATCATTACATGTCATCATCTATGTGTCATGCCATGTCAGCTTAGTTTCCACGTCAACCCAGAGATGGTCGATGGTCGATGGTCGATGATCGGATCAGCAAGTTTGGCAGAGAGTTTGGTTCAACCAAAGGAATTATTCGATGGTCGATGATCAAGGGTCAATAGAAATTGGTGAAAGGTTTCATGCATCCAAAGTAAATCACCGACGACCAATGATCAGGGGTCAGAAGAATTAGTGAGGTGTTCAATTCATCCAAGAGAAGTTTTTGGTCGTCAATGGAAGGAAAGAGGAGGATGATGTGTCTTTCAATGTCAACGTCCACATGTCATGCCATGTCAGCATCCAGATGTCATGATACATCAGCCATAGTGTCATGTCATCATCCACATATCATTACATGTCATCATCTATGTGTCATGCCATGTCAACTTAGTTTCCACGTCAACCCAGAGATGGTCGATGGTCGATGGTCGGGTTCGACGAAATTTGTAAATAAGTTGGTTGTCAAGGAAATCCATCGATGGTCGATCGTTGATGATCGAGGTTCAACAAGATTTGTGGGCAATATTAGTTTTCCAAGAGAAACAATCGATGGTTGATAGTTGATTATCAAGGTTCGGGGAAACCAGTGAGAAAATTCTATTCACCAAAGGAAATAGTCGATCATCGATCGTCGATGTAGTGTTGGAAAATCAACGGTCCAAATTGTTCTAAGTTGGTGATCGACGGTGGAGATTCATTTGTGGGCTTGGGGAAGGTATAGCGGATCAACGATCGATATTTCTCTTGATTTGAGATCAACATGTCAGTTTAAAAGATTGTTACAATAGTAAAACAATCAATTTTGTATGGAATTTTAAGATTTTCGAAGGTCATTAACTTGTAGGGGCATTTTGAGGCCCTAAACAACGTTTTTAGGAGATCAAATTTTCAAAACTGTAAGTGTCAAAGGCACCACATACAATTTTTTGCAGCTTAAATAAAAGAACTCAAAGAGAGCTTTAAAATGAGATATTTTGAACGCAAAACAGAGCTTGTATGAGAAATTTACAGTTAAAACCGTAGAGGGTATATTTTCGGCATCAATATACTTCCAGAGGGCATAACTCCTTACTCAGAGGTCTGTTTGGGGCACAGGAGCAGTATATGGAAAGATTATGAACCATAGAAGACAACATGGAACCAGATTTGGAATTTGGGTACATAAAAATGTACAAGAAGATAAAGAAGACACATGTAGCATACATGTCTAAAAATGTAAAAGAGTCAAACTTATGTGGGTTGTAACTAACAATCTGGATCCTGGTTAGGGTTTAAACTTTGAAATATTATTGAGAAGGTAGTCATGGATATACCCAATTGATATTCTATCAAAATTCCAAAGGAGTTGGTGTAGGGATGCAAGAATAGGGCTAAAATTGTTAAGCCAAGAGAAAGTCAAAAAGGGGCAAAGTTGTCATTTTCGTATTGCTACAGATTTTGATTGGAGCACCAATTTGACAATCTGATAGTTGTTTTGAATTTAGTGTTGGAATTGGAATTATTATCTATGTCACCTAGAAAAATTTTCTTGGTTCCCGATAAATTGACCTTTGTAAGTAGAAAAAGTTGGTGTTTGATATTATTTGCACCAGAGAGAAAGGTGCACAAAAGAGGTAAATTGACAATATTCAATTGCCGATAACTTTATGCTCAGTGCTCATAATTGGGAAAGAAATTAGTCATGGGAAATATATTGGATAGAAGGATACAAATATCCACTTGGAATTTAGTTTTGAGCCAAAGAATTCTCAACGAATCATAAGGTTAAAGACACATTGAGCGGAATGGAAGTTTCAGGAAGGCGTAACTTTTGGCTCGTAAATCATATTGAAGCATGAGTATGGTCATTGGAAAGGTAATCCATAGGAAAGCATGAAAGAAGTTCTAAGTTCTATAGGGGAGCATTGAGTTGCTCCATAAGGTTGCAGGAAAAAGTGGGATTGGATTCCATGAACCATGTAATTACTCAATGTGAAGATTTTTCCAAATAATGTCAAATTTTGGAGGAACTTTCCTAGAGGATAGAGGTGAGTGTCATAGGTAATTGTTGGGTAAGGAAGAGTATTGAAACTCATTATAGTGCCTATGAATAAGTATAGTGGCACATTTGAAGTGCAATATCTTGGAAAAATAAAAACGGGTTGAGCTTATTAACAGGGCATTGATAATAAGCAAAGGAACACTCCAACAGAGAGTGTTGTGTGAATGGATTACTAGCAAGAGGATAATATTCCACAAATGAGGTTTGTGTGGGTATGTTATAGAATAATCTCAGGGTCCATTGGACTTGGAAGCAGGTCAATCTTGTGCAGTTAGTTGAAGCATCAAAGAGTTGCAAAGGGAAGTGCAGGGATACAGAGCAAGTGATGCAAGGTTGACAAAGGACTAAGGAAGAGTAGAGAAATATTAATATTCAACTATTATAGAGTATGAATGGATTGCAAAGGAAAATCAATAGAGGTTCTCACATAAAGCATGAAGCTAGTATGTGAAAAATGTCATTTTCTTACATAGGGAGTTAAGGAGAACCCCATATCCTTGAAGGTAGAAATGTAGTGAAGGCTACAAAGCTTGTTGCAAGTGATGGAAAAATAATATCATGAGATGAGATGTGACACATGGAGTGGATGAGTCATGTCTATGTGCAAGCATAGGAATGCAAGAAAAAAACCACCATATATGATCTAGCAACTTTTGTTTAAACTACCCAAAGCAAGAAAAATACCTCTATTATCATAGTGTGCAACGAAAGCAGGGTACAGGTGCAAATGAAGGAGTGTAGAATTCTGTTTGGATAAGAGTGGTATTGAGTGGCCAAGGATTTCTTCATAGTGAATCACCTGATGAAGTGAAGAGAGGTATTTAAAATTGAGCAAAACCACTAATAACAAAAGATATTAGAAAAGATGACATAAAAGAAACATTTCATATTGTTGAAATGCCAATTAATGAAAATGGTATTTCAAGACTTGTTTGGTGAAAGAAATAGGGAGTGGTTAATTAGATTGCATTGTTAATATTCAGCTAGAATAGTGCATGTTACAACACTATGAATATTGAAAATTTTAGTCATAAGAGGTTGGAACATGATCACCCAAGTGGACGTAGTGGCCAATAAGGCATATTGGTTGGAAGTGAAAATGGCTAAGTGGAGCTTGGCTAGAAGGTTCAGAATAGGGGTCAGTGGGGGCAAATTTGAGAAGACTTGCAGTGCACAAGGAAGAGAGGTTCTACAAGAATTCAAGGACATCCATCTACAACAACAAAATACATAAACAAATAAAGATGAAATAAATATGCACTGGAGTGCATGATAGAATTGATGCATGAGGCATACAATAAAGATAGAATGCATGTGCATGAAATAGGCATGAAATATTAAATGCTTAATGCATATTGATGTGCATCGGTGCATGTGGGCATGTTTGAACATGTTTGGGGCATGATTATAGAATGAAGGTAGTTTGTAGTTATGTGTAAAATAATGAAGTCATGATAATCAAATAAGACTAATGGCGGATTGTGTATCCAGGAAAAATAGTATGGCTGAGAATGATGTTGTTGTATAATAAATCCATCCATATGAAGACCAAGGAGGATAGTAAGAATGATGACCAAAATAATTGGTGAAGAGCATCGACGAGCTTCTGCAAAATATCAAATGATCAAGTAGCATCAAGTAATTTGATAACAGCTATGCAGGTATGCATTTGGTTGCTTATGTTGCATAAAAGGATGAAGGGAATTAACATAAGAACTCCCTCAATGAAAGTTCAATATTTGGATTGATTTGTAAAGGCAGAGAGCCTAGGAGGTACAAATGTTGTTTAATGCTTGAAAGAAATTATATAGAAATAGTGGTATGTTATGTGGGTTATGAGATCATAAGCAAGTTCATTCTGGAGATATACTCCTGCAATAACAATGAATACCATTAGGGATGGCCATGTGTGAGGCTAGCATGTGGCTGGAAATGGAAGGGCTATATCGCCATACCAATGCATGATGGTCTTCCCCTGTATAACCAATCTTTGGACTGCAACCTCTTTGTCGACACTGAATAGAACTAAGGAATCATGTTCCCAGTGTTGTGTATGGGTTGAAGAGAAAGGTATCAAAATAATCAAACAAGTAATTGGGAAGGGCTTGGATAAAGTGTTAATGAAATGGCTAGACCTTCCAACTCACCATGGTGGAATACATGACATGGATATGTCGTGTTCCAGAATTAATGCAAGGATGCATTGTGGTGATGTGGCCATGAGTATTAGCACATTGGTTTTGTTATCAATAATGTTTGATTGCATTATGAGGAGCTTGGTATGCTAGATAATGTGGGTGCAAGGAATCATAGGTTCATTCCATTTAATGTGAATAACAGTTAGAAGTGATTGAATTTTTAGAGTAATATAATTCTGAAATCACTTCATGGGATGTTTGCAAATGTTGCAATGATATGATAATGTGCACGAATACTGACAATTGTTTGGCTAAATGAAATGGATAAGAATTGAAGAAAAATGGTCTTGGATATGGCAATGGTGTAACCCATAAGGAAGACCATGCCTGCTAATGCAAGAGCCAAACGTCTTGAGAAAAAATCTTTTGCCTGGGAAACTTAGTTTTCTATATGTAAAAAAAGACTTGGAAAATTAACAAATAAATTACTATGATGATATCTCATAATAATTGTATATGTATGATACAAATGAGATGATGATAATTGAAATTGAAAGCTCAGGAAGAAAGTGTTGAAGTTTTATTTATACAACTAGCAGTTACGATTCTTCTTTATTATTATAATCATTTAGCACATTAGCTGGATAAATAAGATCAATGAAAGAAAGGAAATCGCAGAAACAATAGAGACACACAGATTATCCTGGGAAACCGTCATGGGGAAGAAAAGCCAACAAAACTTCCTCAATATAGATAGACCAGAAACAAAGCATAAGATCCTCCTCTACTCCTTCACTAGGAAAGAGTAGTGCACTACTTAACCAAGAGATACCAAGACATAGACCAAAACCCTCCTTGACATCACCCTCAGTTACAGTAGGTTCTCCTCCAAGACTTGTGCACTGCAGATCTAGTTTTGTGAGTGTGTCCAAATGAGGCGCTAGCCTCCCTTATAAATAGTGGTCTGGCCAGCCTAAAATTAGGTATGGGACGACATGTCACTTTACCCTCTTAATTTACATTTAATTGTCAAGGCACAAAAGGGCTGACTTTTACAAAGTCACAATAGGGCCTAATTAATAAATATAATATAATAGTATTATTCAACACTCCCTTTTAGGTAGAATATTCTTCGAAGTTACAATATTTCAACACTCCCCCTTAACAAGAAGGGTATTCTACGAATAAAATCAATAATAACTAACTGGACTCAATACAACATCAAGAGGAGGAGACATCATCATCAACATCTGGAACACTCTCTTTCATATCTATAGGTCATTGAAAGTTTTTCTCATCATCAACATTAGTAGAAACTGAACATCATCATCATTTGTAGTGTGAGCTAGAGTACCATCATCATCAACAACAACAACATTAAGCTAGAACATCAACATCATCAACAACATGAAGCTAGAACATCAACATCATCAACAACATGAAGCTGGAACATCAACATCAACAACACGAAGCTAGAACAACAAGATCAATGGCAACAAAATGAGATAGGAGCATCAACAACATCATCAACAATAACAATAACAATGGGCACTCTGACAGACCGTCCACCTGGACCTTACGATATTTTTCCAGGGATAATAAAATCCCCTAGGATATAAATCCTATTGAGCTGCCACACTACTAACCACAACAATTATATACAAAAGTAGTCACTCTGACAAAACGTCCATCCAAACCTTACGAGATCTGTCCAAGGATGATCAATCCCCTAGGATATAAATCCTAACGAGCTGCCCTGCTAGTGGTCAAGATACCATAGTATCATCAGCGTCACTCCCCCTTTAGAGGGAAGTCCTTTCCTTTCAGACTGCACCAAGATTGTCTCGGATGTACTCAAACTTCACATGAGACAAAGGCATATGCTACCTGCTCATTTTTTCCAACACACTGGAGCTTCACAACTCCCTTTTGTACCATATCACGAATGTAGTGGTATCTGATCCGAAAAGATCTTTTAAAGACTATGGTTGAGTTTTCAAAACATGAGTTCATTAAACATTTAGGAATTTGAAGAAAGAGGAAGAATTAATGATATAACATGGAAACCATAATAAGATATGCAGATCTAAAAGTAAGCACAAGAATCAGCAAACCATTACAGCAAAAATTTTAACGAAGTTTGGCAATATCGCCTACGTCTCTGGGCCTTTGTCTTAGTGGGTGAGGCTTTCTTATTTCTCTTCAAAGATTCAAAATTACATCAAAAAAGTGTCAAATGGATTACAAATTGGTCTAGTTGTGTTCTTCTAGACCTCTAGAACCCAACACAACTAACGGCACTGAAAACAATTGAGCGAAGCTCCCGAAAATGCCCTGCAAAGTTTCTCTCCTCAATGGCTTCCCTACATAAAAATGACTTTGGCTTCACAATTCTACAACATTTTTCCTCTTCTGAACCCGTCTAAGGTTCCCAAGAACCTCTGTTTTATATAATTTTGAAGTTGGTAATAGCCTCCCAACTTCCTCCCAAGATCTGGCCTCAAAAAGGGCTCCAGATCCTCCAATAATGGAAAAAATCTCTCAAAAATAAGCTTAAAATCAAGTAAAAATATATTATATAGTTTTAAAACCCAAAATTGGCAAAATCTGGGCGCAACCCCTGAATTTTGGGCCCCTGGTCCTATGGCGTTTTTCCATGTGTCCTTGGAATGACGTGTTGCCCCCTTACCGTCGGGTCCTGGTCATGTGGCTTGGCCATATGGCCTCGTGCTAATCCTCCATGCGCCCTACAATTGGTTAGGCCCTGGTCAGTCGAGGCTGGCCCCCGCCAACCAGGGCTCATCCCCGAATTCACACCAACCTCTAATTCAAATCGATATTACACCGATTGTAGACCAAGCATCACCCTTAGCCCGAATGGTCCGTCGTTAGTTGAGAAATCGTTGCATATCCCATGAGGTCAGGGGTTCGAATCCCTCAGGCCCATAACAAATTTTTGAACTACTTTTCATTGGAAAATTTTGGGGTGCCACGTGGCGCCCTCTGATTAGGCCACGTGTCGTCTTGTGATTGGTCTGTACCAGTACAGTCAACGACACAGTCAACGTTTAGTCATTCGGCCACGTCACCTCTGTATCGCCTAGTTAGCACTACCACGTCACCATCGTACATGCCTTGTCACCACCGTACCTACCATGTGTCGTACCTTCCATGTGTTGTACCTTCCACGTGTCACATTTGTACTGCACAGCTGTCAACCACATGTCAGACTATCATTGGGCCACGTCACTGTACGAACTGCCACGTGTCAAATACATACAATGCCAAATCAACCTGAAAACGCCGAATCAGAGTGACATGTGTCACCTCCTGGTGATGCCACATCATCATGATAATGTCAGTGTTGATTTTGACCAGTTGACTTTTTGCGTGTTTGGGAATTTGATCAGAACATGATAAATTTCACATACGGTGTTTGTTTGAGGAAAATATTATATGGTCGGAATCAACGCGACGAGACGGACGCAATGGCGTTGGTTTCGTTCGATTCCGAGAACTTTGATTTTTAGGCTTTCCTGGACCCATTTTAGTTCCTAGATCTATTTTGGATCACGTCCCCACTAAGACCTTTTGGTCCTCCAAAAGGGTACTAACCAGTCATCAAGTGTGGGATAGGCCACCCCACTTGCTCTCTGTCTTTAAACTCTATCCTATGCACCTATCTCATCAAGATCAATTGCAAAACAACCATGACAATTGTCAACATATTGTTAGCCACTTGTACTCTGTCACATCTTACTAAAGCCACTACCATCCATATTGAAAACATTAGCAATGATATCATCAGAAATATGATTGCAAATGAGCTAATATGTTTTTAGTACTTGCACGACATTAGCTTATCTTGAAGCAAAGTATGATTGAACTTCCATTCTACAATCATCTCATATTCATGCTTAAAATCAATTGCTTGATTTGGCACAATTATAGGTGTGTTGCTTGCATGAGTTGCCTTCCTTAATTGTTCCATTGTTTGAAGAGATTGATTTGCTTTTAAATGATGGGCATGTACAACATATTCATTGTCTTCTTTGATTAATTGATATCGATTATGTTCCCTCTAAAAGATTGTTTTGCGATCATACAAATAAGGACTGCGCCCTAAGACCATTCCACATTCATTGAGTGGCACCACATCACACATTATCTCATCCACAATTTTTTATGAAATTGAAAACTTTAAAGTGCATTGCTTTGTTATGTGTAATTTATGATTGTTGCTTATCCATTTGAGTGAGTAAGGTTTATGATGCATCTGAGTGTTTAATCCCAATTGTTTAACCACTTCCTATGAAATCAAGTTAGATTGAGATCCACTATCTATCAATGTATCGACCTTAGTATGCCTCATTATGACCCTTATGTGAAACACTTTGCTTTTAGAATTATATCCATCGCCAATTTTACCTGTCAAACCACCCGCTGTGATTTTAGACTCATCACCTGAATCTGATCCCAAGTCTGTTGGTCGTGTTGTTGTTGGAGCTTTTTGCCTCCCTTTCTTCTCTTTGAACCACTTCGGTCTCTTCTCGAGATGCAATTTCCAGCAATGGTCATCATCATGCCCTTCTTTCTTGCAATTCTTGCAAGAGAGATTCTCTTCCCTTATTGTCACTGAATTTTCTTTCTTTCCATTCCCCTTCCTTTTGTCCCCTTTTCTTGAAGACGATTCCCCTGATACACTAACTCATGTTTTCCCTGCCTCAATGTATGTTGCTTGAACAGAAACATCATCAAGATTAGTAGGTCCAAACATAAATACAATGTTGCGAATGTGTGCAGGTAAACCTCCTATATACTTCATAATAGTTTCTTGGGTATGTAATGGGATGTCTAACATTAATGCCATCTTACGAAATTCATTTGTGTATTATTGCACTGTTTGTCCCTTTCTTAGTTTAATACCTTGCCATTCAATTAAAGCCTTTTCTTTGTAACCCAAAGGATAAAATTGTTTTTTAAGTGTAGAAACAAAAACTTGCCATGATGGAAATACATTACCCACTTGTTGTGTTCCATTTTGCAACTTGCTTTGACATCATATGAGTGTTGTACTTGCAAGTCGAAGCGATGCCAATTTGATTTGTTGCACACTGCAATTAACTTCCATTTGTCTGACTCAGTTATAAATCCTCTCTGCATTGACTTCACCATCATACATAGGTAATTAAAACTTCACATCAAACTTAAGTAAAGGCATATCATGTTTATGTTTATGGGAAT
>JASDQU011176594.1:11524-26685 GCA_032191745.1 Picea mariana
AAGGAGGAGGTGAACCTGGCCATAAATTTTTACCAAAATCCAAAAAAGTGTTGTAATACAACTCAAACTCCACATGATAACGACAACAACACGTGTCACGGACAGTGATGGGTCTAACAAACCATGGTTTTTGTTGCACAAATGTATTGATGGAAATTTTAACTTCTTTGTGCTCTTCTTTGAACTTATCAAACAACTCTATTTGTGTCATTGGAAATATATGTTTTGGATGTTCTTCATATTGATTTCATGCTATTCTTCAACGCAACACATCCCTTGTATGTGGTGAAACACGAGATTCTTTCAACCAACAATTACGAGCCAATTCTTTAACATTTTTTGCAAGTCTATCTTTGTAGGGTTGTCTAGAAATCACTGTCCAACAAGCCAATTCATCATTTACATCTATTTGGAAACGAAATTTTTTATGTTTGTGCAATGTTTTTCTTGACATTCCCAAAGTTTTTTCCATGTGTAGTGTCAAACGATCTTTTATATTGCTTCCTGAAACAATTATTGTTTGTAAGGTTTTATGTGCAACACGGACATCTTCTTTTCGAGATTTTCCAAAAGCTTTTAATACACTAGTTATATTTTTAAAGACATTATGTTGTACCTTTGTATCCTTTTTCAGCTTTTGAATACCCAATAATGATGTAGCTTCTTTAACTTTCTTGACTTCAATAGAAAAAGTAAAAGTTGAGCCTGTACTGTTACTGATTCATCTTTGAAATAAGTATTATACGATTTCTTAGTTCGATATCTTATATAATGCTTAGCTTTTTTCTTTTCAAATTTGTTAGTATCAACATTTTCTAATATTTCATCATCAATGTTGATAGATTCTCATGCATATTTCAATTTTTATATTAAAAAACATAACCCGAACACAAATTCACTAAGTTATATATACTTAGGTGTTCATCTTGTATTAATCTTTAAATTTATGTACACATACCTATAGGTGATTCCTCTTCTGANTTTTTTGAAAAACATCAAATTGTAATTACAATCAATTATATTATTTACAATATTTTTAATTTGAATTTTATACTTTGAATTTTGTACTTTCTGAATACAGTCCCAATGTGTGTCGTGTGCTCGATCATCATATGTGCATGCATACCTGGTTAAACTTCTTCTTGTCAAAAATATCTATTGACATTATCATCATTTCTTTCTTCAATATTTGCACATTCTTGTTTCTTTCTCCGATAAAGCTCTTTCCTTTGTTCGATTTGGTGAGTATCATCTCCAATGCGATCAAATTTTCTCTTGCGTAAACTTTTGTTTCCCATGACTATTATAGTTATCTGTAAAAGATATGTTCAACAAAGACTTCACCTTGAAAAGATGCTCAACATTTATCTTTCAACATATAAATTGTTATTCCAATAAAAATTTGAACAAACATCATTTACCTTATTCAACAAAAACCAAAAAGATGATTCGAAACTTTGTTTAAGTGCTCTATAAAATCACCATGTATCGATATCGATCGTCCGATTTAGCCTATGGAACAAAGGGAAGAAATAAAGAAAGAAAAGAATACAGAGTTGCAATCAGTAATAGAAATGCCTTGAAATCCCTATCTTCGAGCTTATATCTCTATGTCTATTCAATGAATTATGTTAAATGTGTTCGGCCAAAAGCCTATTTATACAATTTGGCGCGAAAGAAAACGATACGACATGTCGTTTCATTTTTTTCGGCGATCGGAATTCTTTCGACAGTCTTTCGGCCGAAAGAACCGTTTTTCGGTCGAAAGACTTGGAAACCATTCAGTTTTGACGATTTCTGTTAGATTTTAGTCTTTCGGCCGAAATATTATGTTTTCGGCTGAAAAAAGGAAATTGGGACTGAAAGCTAAAACCAAAGTATTTCCCCAAGATTAACTGAACTTTGGAGGTTGCAGACTCCTGCAAATACTGAGAATTTGGTTTCGAAAATGACACCAGCATTTCCAAAATTGAATCTAGTTTCAATACCTATAATTTGTTTTCATTTTCTTTATTTTTATCTAATTTTATTTAATTTAAAAAAAAAAATCACTACATAATATTTTCAGCAGACATTATGATTCGGTGAAATGAAATATCGGTATCTCTAAAAATATACAATGAAAAATTTGGAAAAAAATATATTCATAATTCTTAAACTGTTTTTTTCAAAACGATATATTTAGATTTTAGTTTTAAGTAAAACTTAAGATAGATACAACGTGTAGAAAAACATCTGTTTAAAATCTGCAACGTTTTTAGCTTGGTCAACTTCAAAAAATTCCAGAAATTATAATATTCATCCCTTAGATTCAAAATTATAGTCATAATAAAATAGAGTCTTTGTAGATTGTTGCAGTATATTTCGTTTCTTAAAAACATAAGTTTAATAATATATACATTGTTGTAGAAATAAGTAACTCATTATCATTCATTTCATGTTTAGGGAACATACTGTTAAACAATTGTCAAATTGACATATCAAATCATGATAAAAAAAAAATTTGAAAAATAGTCATTGGAAAGCTAACACAATTCTTCACAAGTTTTGTTTTTACTGTAAAGTGAAATTCTAAATAAAAAAAATACCTTTGTATGTCGGAAGTTGAATAACTTGTGAAAATACAGTTTTTTTTCTCATAAAACAAGCAAAAGTGTAACCCATATTCGTGATTTCACACTGGGATAATGGCATTTATGTTAGAGATGTGTTGGGGGGCATGTCAGTCCTTTTCACTAGGTACGAAACTTCATCGATTTCTAGTTGGTGTTTGTTTTTTTGTTGATTTATTGGAATTTTTTGGGGGAGCCTCTCCTCTAGTGCTTTATCAACACACATATAAATAAGTGGATTCATGTTGGAGTCAGTTTTACTTTTGGTTTGTAATATTTCTCCCAATACATGCCTCTTGGGATTCTTCAATAGTTCAACCTAAGTACAAAGAAGTGCTCCCAGAAGTTGAATCCCAGATAGAGGAATTTYCTCAYGACTCAGGAAATGTGGTGTGATAGAGGTATTGGAGGTAGCGTGAAACATTTTATACTAGTAGAAGTTATTAGTTAGAATGGATACCAAATAGATTTTAAAGAGGTATAAGAAATTCACATAGTCCTCAAAAGCCTTGAGGGACATATTCATTGCAATTTGTCTTCATTTCTCAAAGTTACTTCAAAAAATCAAGAAATAGATTGTCAGATCACAACTCAGATAAAAAAAACCATGGGGTTTTTGGTGGAATTGAAGAAACAACTGGAAATCTTAGAAGCAAAATTCAATATTCTTCGAAATTTGGCTCTCAATTTGAGTAGTGGTGACTGATCCATGGCCTCAAACCAAATACTTTCAACTAACTCATCCAAGGGTGAACTAAAGGAGGATGAAATTGTAACATCCCCATGATAATCCCTAGTTTAATTAATTCTTATGTGGATACAATATGTGGCTACGACCAATCGATGTAATATGTGAATTGTATTTCAATGTTTTAATAATAAGAATATGATGCTGACTGCTAAGGGGACATGGACAAGATATGGGGCTTGAATTAATCCACAAGAGGGGGAAGTGTCTAGGATAATGACCAAGAGGGGTCAAAGCGAGAATTACCCATTTATATCAATTTAACCCATTTTCCTAAACTTGCCAATTGTATATGAACCTTTCGATGTTTGATCGAGTGTTCCCAAAGCCAATCATTGAATACATATAAGAGGATGGGTGCAAGTGGTCACATCCTTATGATTGAGTGTTCCAAATCTAATCATTGAATTCATGTAAGAGGGTGGGTGTGATTGGTCACATCCAGTAGTTATTGGGAACATGGGGGTTGAGTACAGTTGGCTCGGGGAAGAGTGTGAGTCAAGAAAGGAAAGCCACACGAGAGGAATTCATATGGGTTGGGAAAGGAGTCGAGAAAAATAAATAAAGAAAGAGAGCTTGGATCTGGTGCAACCATGGAGGGCGAATTATGAAGCGTAACTGGAGCGAATTTGAGCTAGAGAGTTGAAAAGCCCGATTTTCAAGCCAGAAGAGTGAACTTCTGTATGAGTTTCACTAAAACAACAAGTGTTTGTTGTTGGTTTGCTGATAGTTTTCCTAGCAACAATTTCCCTTGAGTTCCTAGCTAAGAGATTTCTAGTTACCTTTTCTGGAGAGACCCTGATAAATGAATGACACATTCATTGGGCTATCCCTGATAAACAGATGGTACATCCCTTGGGTTAAACCTGATAAACGGATGGTACATCCATTAGGTTACCTTGATAAATGCACGATACATCCCTTGAGTGATCCCTCGTAAACGAATGGTGCATTCCTTGGGTTGGGCAGGTCAAGAGGAAGAGAGATGGTGGAAATATTGAGATAGTTGTAGGAGAATATCAACTGGGTTATGATCTTTATGAGCTGGGAGTGGACTCTGAGAGACCACCCTGTTTTGTGGATTACTAGCCTCATCTTGGGGGTGACTATCTGTCGAGATTTGGAACAATCAGTCTATGGTTGGGTGGACTGTCTGTCCCAAGCAACTAGTTGCACGATTCTTGTTTAAAGATAAGTGTTTTATATTGTACTAAGTTATTTACATGTGTTATTGATGTGCATGAACTTTGTGTAAATGATAATGATTTATATGCTACTGTAATGAGCGGTTTAGTTGTATTTCATGTTGATTATTAACATGCTTTAGATGCATCTGTTTTATGGTTACAAACTATAACTAAATCGATTATAAATTGTAGTTGTAAGCTACATGAAATTGGCTAACAGTAAAGGAATTGATCTAGTTTAGCATAAGTTTCATTTTTATGTGTATTCCACATGTAATGTTGCTTAGTTGGAGGCTAGGTACATTACAAATATGGTATTAGAGTTGATAATGAGATATTTTTGTGCGACGTGGCCCAACCTAGGTGGCTGGGTACGTTACAAAGTGGTATCAGAGCCCAATTTTCAACGTTGAGCCTGGATTGGACGAGTTAGCATAATGTTGAAGAAGGAACTCTCAGAGAATTAATTTCTGGAGTATGTTTGCAACTGTTTATTTATGTTACGACAATAAAAATTGAGAGAAAAATTTCATGGGTAATGTGAAGAATTTGGCCTCTTTGGAAACATTTGAACATAAGCAAATAAAAAAAATTGCGTATTTTTCCGTACGATGACATTGACATGACATGGAGGCCACGTGTCAGCTGACGTGGTAGAAGAAAGATGTGTGCTATTGTGGTGGCAAGTACATGTTGGACGTGATGACAGTTTGAAGGTGATGTGGAGCCATGTGGCAGACCAACTATCAGTCCCACGAAACCACGATAAGATCTTGGAAATATGTCTAAGTGTCAGTCCCACAAAACTGTGATAAGATATTGGAAATTTGTCTAAGTTTTAGTCCCATGAAACTGCAGTAAGATCTTGGAAATTTGTCTAAGTGTCAGTCTGCAAGTCTGCGGTAAGAAGTGGAAAAATGGTTAAGTGTTGAGACTTCTCAGATGAAGTTATGAAAGGAAGGTTACAAGATTATGATTCCATGAGTCCGCAAGCCCGCGAATATGGAAAAATGGATAAGTGTTGGGACCTCTCGGATGAAGTTATGAAAGGAAGTTACAATTTTATAAGTACACGAGTCTGTGAAGGAAAAATAAGCTAAGTGTTGGTAGCGGGTTCATGGAAGGTATAAAGAAGAGATATGATTTAGATCCACGATGAATCCATTAAGACAAATCAACGACAAATATCTAATAAAGAAATGATCAGACTATTGTTGAGAATTGCTACTATGTTGCATGTGCCAATGAATATTCCTTCACTATTTTGCCACCATAACTTTCGCTAAAACCTCAAATTGAGGCATGCAGACAACCGTTGGAGAGTTTTTTTGAAAATGAATGCATTTAAGGAATCCTACTTGAGAGTAGTGCATTAATATTCTCCATAATTTAAAACGAAGAATTACTTGTAATCTAATTGATAAATATTTTGCAATACGCTTAATTCTAACAAACAATTATTGCATGCACATTCTTGAAAAATTAGAGATACAGAGAAACATACTTTAGTTCCTACATGAAAAATAAAGACATGGAGGATAATCAAGATTTTTAAAACCATGAAGAAGAAATTGGAGGTCTGCATGCTAGTATGGGTAATGCTGAGACCGAGTCTAATGGGAGAAGAGACAGGAAGGGAATTGTAACTATGAGAATCCTACAAAAAGAAATGCATAGATATAGGGTCGATAATGAGAATATCACGAAGGCTCAAGAAGAGATACTTCAAATCCTAAACATAAGCAAGTTAACAAGGACACTGGCACCAAACAAGCAACTAGTGCTAGAAAAGTATCAACCTCAAGATTCCATAGCAAAAGAGTTACACGTGCCACCCCTGAGAACAATAACCTTTTCTTAGATAGATTTTGTACACGAAGCAAGTCCTATCTTGAACTAATAGATAAACCCTAGCCATAAATACCAACATTGTTGCAGCAACAACACAATACGAAGAGAGTATACCTTTACCAAGAGAAGCACACAAGAGAGAGATATCAGAAAGACTTGTTCCCTAATTGTTGCAACTGTTGCTCCTCAGACTTGCACCCTAACTGCTACAACTATTTCTCCTTAGAATTGCACCCTAACTGAGTGAGTGAGAGTGTGTGAATGAGGTAGCGCCTTACCTCTATTTATACTAGCCTGTCCAAGTGACTTTTCATGTTAGGTCGACTTTGCTTTCTGGAGCCTTCTAATTCTTTATGATTATTCTCCTTGGGCCGACTTCTCTTCTAGGGAATTTCCATATCTGTTTAATGGTTCTCTTACTTCCAGAATCTTCTATTCTAATCACAAAGGTTATACTAGAACAATAATGTTGCAACAACCAAGATCACAAGAAGAAACACCATGCACAAGAACATAAGAAGTATCCTAGGAAACCCTCCTCAATAAGGGAAGAAAACCCAGCCAAATCCTTTGCTATATTATTCAAGAGAAAGATCTTCACCACCAATAAGACCTAACACACAAGAGGGTTCTCAAACCCTAGAAGACTAGCGCCCAAGAGAGGTGTGCACTTTTCCCAAGAAGATGTACTTGCTGAAATTTCCAAACTCATGTGGAAGATATGATTCCACAATGGGGAATCTACCTTTACTTATATTAGACTTGTCCTATCAACATAAGTGTCTATTGGCACAATAGGTCCAACCTCTCTAAGTCACATTATAATTAATATTAACCAGATTAATTATATTTTACATTTATTATTAATCACATTAAGGTGGGGCCAACTTGTACCTTTTACATTACAATTAGGGTTACATACAGGTTTGACTCTTGAACAATATAACAAGGGATATTATACACCCAGTAGTGCTCATCCACTAGGGGAAAATCAATAGGGATGTACATATCTCTGGCTCACTGCATTACACATAAGTACCACTTATTCACTAGTGCTCAACCACTAGGATCACGTTCACCTATGCTCATCCACAAGAATGTCCACTCAACATATATTCTTTCCCACTGCATTACACAGGAGAGTCATTTGGAGTTTCTTGTCAACTCTTCTTCTCGGAGGAGGCTAATACATCATCTTCATTTCTGTTCTCATGACGATGCACCCAACACCTTGGGATTTCACACGTTCACCTTGTGCTCAGCCGTAGGCATGTCCAACTCTGTAGATCTCCTTTCTGACTACATTACATAGGAGAATCATCTGTAGTTTTACTCAACTCTTTGTAAGGAGGAGGCCATCTCTGCGTTCCTTCGTTGTCTCAGATAGGAACCACATACCCATCTCAGGGGATTTCTCTCAGGTTTGTAAGCTGGAGAATGTCTCATGTAGTGTCTTTCTCTCAGGTTTGTAAGCTTGAGAATGTCTCATGTAGCTGCAATCATCAACACTCCCTCTCAGCTAGGGAGGCATTTCCCACCAGACCAAGTCTCTCATGGAAATACTCGAACTTTGTCTTGGCAAGTGGTTTGGTGAAGATATATGTGACTTGTTCATGAGTAGGAAGATATTGCATGTGTACTGTCTTCCTCTGCACCATGTCTCTGATATAGTGATACATTATTTCAATGTGTTTCGATCTGTCATGAAACATCGAGTTCTCAGAGAGATTTACATAGCTCTAGTTATCACAATGAATAGTAGTAGGATCCATCTCATGATCGAACAAGTTAGTTAGAAGTTTTAAAAGCCACACTGCTTCACGAACTTCCACACTCAATGCAATGTACTCTGCCTTTGCAGTGCTTAATTCCATAGAGCTTTATTTTCTGCTACACCAGGAAACCATGGAAGAACCTAAAGTGAAGCAACAACTAGAGGTTCTTTTTCTATCTACTGTGCTTCCTTCCCAATCTGCATTGACATATCCTTGCAGTCTCAAGTCCACACTGGAGGCATATCTTAGGCCATAACCAAGTGTGCCTCGTAAGTATCTCAATACATGTTTTGCAACTATCTAGTGTGTTTGTCTTGGTTGGCTCATAAACTGGCTAAGCACATTTACTACATAGAAAATGTTTGGTTTGGTGTTAATCAATTGTCGGTATAAGTGTGGATCTACATATCTTGAATCAATATCACTTATTTTATTCAAATCCATTACCATTGGAGTGGGCATGGATTTGCATTCTATCATGCCAAACTTTTTCAGTATCTCCATAGTACATTTTCCTTGACTCAGGAAAATATCATCTGTTCTCTGCCATAATTCTAGTCCTAAGAAGTAGTGCATCAATCTTGAATCCTTCATTTCAAATTTAGCCATCAATGCTTGTTTTCATTCAACAATGAGTCTCTCTGAACCGGTGAGGAAAAGTTCATCCACATATAGGACCAAAATCAAACGCTCATTGCCATCAATGTGATAATATAAGTTTGGATCAACAACACTTTTGTTGAAGCCCAAACTCATTAGAAATCCATCCATTTTCTTATACCAAGCACGTGGTGCTTGCTTTAGTCCATATAGGGATTTCTTCAACCTGCATACGTGAGATCTTTCATTGTGTACAACGAATCCTTCTTGCTGCTCAATATAAAAAAATTTCTCAATTTCACCATTGAGAAAGGTTGTCTTTACATCCATCTGATGTAGCTTCCAACCCATGGAAGCAATTAGTGCAAGATAGATCAGATGGAGGTGTATCGAGCTACTGTTGCAAAAGTATCGTCATAGTCAACTCCCTCTATTTGAGAAAACCCTCTGGCCACAAATCTTGCTTTGTATTTTTCAATGCTTCGATCAACAACATGCTTGATTTTATAAATCCATTTGGAAGTTACTACAAACTTTCCCTCTGGTCTTGGAACAACATCCCATACTTCATTTTTTAATATAGATTGGTATTCTTGAGTCATGGCATCTTGCCATACTTGTTCACCTAAAGATTCTCCATGAAAATTTGGCTCTGAGTCAATAATGTGGGTCATGGTTGAAAGGTAGCTTGAGAATATCTTTGGTCTTTTGCTCTGTCTGGTTGTTCCTTATGGGGATTTATGCCCTTCTGCTTCTTGTAGAGTTTGTCGGGCCCAAGAAGGACTTTTATGTCCAACTGTAATATCTCTGGGTATGTTTCTTGGAGCAACTGAATCAGATGGAACAAATGGATCAACTGGAGCTATTGGATCATCTGGAATAATATATGTCTCCCTCTAAATTGTTGAAGGAGGAGAAGGTATTGTCTCACTATCAATTTCCATTTGAGCTTCTCTGGATTTCCGGAAGGCTACTTCTTCTTCAAAAGTAACATCTCTTCTTACTTCAATTTGTCTCTGACTAGGAATGTAGATTCGATAAGCTTTTGAGGATTCACTGTATTCAAAAAATGTGCCCTTTCTTCCTCAAAGTTATAACTTAGATCTCTTTTTTTTGGGTATATGAAGATACACTGGACATCCAAATATTTTGAAGTGTCCAATCTCTGGCTTCACTCCGGTGAAGGCTTCTTCTGGAGTAATGTTCTTTAGGATCTGATGAGGGCTTCTATTTTGAACATATACTATTTTCATACATGTTTTTTCCCATAGAGTCATAGGTAGACTCTGATCATGTATCATTGCTTTTGTTGCCTCAATGATAGTTTTGTTTTTCCTTTCAACTACCCCATTTTGTTGAGGGTTGTAAGGAACTGTGAACTCCCTCTTTATTCCCGCTTCAATACAAAAACTGTTGAAGTCTTTTGAGGTGTATTCTCCTCCATTATCTGATTTTAATATTTTGATTTTTATTCTGGTCTGGTCGACTTCTCTTTCTGGAGCCTTCTAATTCTTTATTATTATTCTCCTTGGGCCAACTTCTCTTATAGGGTATTTCCATATCTGTTTAATGGTTCTCTTGCTTCCAAAATATTCTATTCTAAGCACAAAGGTTATACTATAGGTTAATACCTCATGTAACTACCAAAACATCAACACTCTCTCTTAGCTAGGGAGGTATTAACTATGATGTTATTCAAGAAATGGTCTCAATCACATCCATCCATCTCACATGGCATGGGAAAGACTCACATGGTCTTGTAGACTAGTCTACAGGTAGCATCACCATAGCTACATAGGATATCTCATGATCCAACAGATCATGTCATAAGTATCACCATCATAGCCAAACAGGGTCTTTCATAGTCACACACAAATTATCTGATGGTTATGTCACAATTATGCATCTGGGGCCTCATCAACATACATAACATCTCTCTAGTGAGCATAGCCTCATCATCCTCTCGGACCTTATGGGTCTTGACGTCCTTCCAGACCTTATGTCATTACAAGACTTCATCTAGCTCACTCAAATCTAGGAAACTAGCCAGTTCATGCAGAAATGCACTACTTCCCAATCCACACAGAGTCAAGGAAACTATCCGGTTTATCTAGTTCGCACAAAATTGTGCTACTACCCAATACATATGGAGTCTAGGAAACTATCCAGTTTATCTAGTTCACATAGAACTTCACTACTACCCAATCCATACAGATTCTGGGAAACTACCCAGTTTGGCTAGTTCACACATAACTACGCTACTACCCAATCCATACAGAGTCTGGGAAACTATCCAATTTAGCCAGTTCACACAGAACTGCGCAACTACCCAATCCATATAGAGTCTGGGTAACTAACATGCCTATAAATGACTACCCGTTGTTGCCACACTCTGTAAGCTACTGCCCCCTAGAATCACGTATGCGACTCATCATTCCCTCTTACAAGGGAAGTCCTTTTGGACCACACCAAGCTTGTCCCTGAAGTACTCAATCTTTACCTTTGATAGAGGCTTGTTCAACACATATGTTATCTACTCATATGTGCCAATATACTAGAGCTTCACAACTCCCTTTTGTACAAGATATCAGATATAATGGTACTTGATCTCAACATGCTTGGACTTGTCATGAAACACATGGTTCTTAGATAACTTTTTACAACTCTAGTTGTCAAAAAAAAATACAAGTCACCTCCAACTCAAAATCAAACAATCCTGCAGGCAACTTCCAAAGCCACACAACTTCACTACTAGTTGAACATGTTGCTATATATTATTCCTCGATTGTACTGAGTGCCACACTAGTATGCTTCCTGTTGAACCACAAAATTATGGCTGACCCCAAACTGAAGCAACATCTTGATGTACTCTTCCAATATGTGACACTATCGACCCAATATGAATCAACATAGCATTGCAGTCTTATCTTATGATTTGAAAAATATCGGAGTCCAAAGTCTATCGTACCCTTCAGGTACCTTAATACGTGCTTTGCCACAATCATCTGAACACATCTTGGTTCAACCATGTATTGACTCAAAGTGTTCACCACAAAGCATATACCTGGCCTAGTACTCGTTAAGTACATCAATGAACCAATCATCTTCCAGTACATGGTGACATCCATTGTCTTTGAAGAAGTATCACTCAATAATTTCAGGTTCATTGCCATCAGTGTGGGCATGGATTTACAATCCATCATTTTGAATCTCTTCAGGATTTCTACCACATATTTTCCTTCGCTAAGGAGAATCTCGTCCTATTTCTGCCACACCTCTAGACCCAATAAATAATGCATCATACCGAGGTCTTTCATCTCGAACTCTGATGTAATATTTATCTTGCACTCAGTCATGAGATTCTCGTTCCTTGTTAGAAACATGTCATCCACATATAAAAACAATATCACTGGTCCATTATCTTCAACCTTGTAGTAAAGGTTGGGATCTTCTTTACTCTTGGTGAATCCCAAGCTCATCAGAAAGTTGTCAATTCTACCGTACCATTCCCTAGGTGCCTGCTTAAGCCCGTACAAAGATTTCTTCAATCTGCATACATGAGACTCCTTTTCATATATCTTGTGGATGCTCTATGTACTCTTCTTCTAGTTACTGGAGCAAGTGCCTCTTCATAATATTCTATCTACAAATCAATTTTTGTGCATCTATATGCTGTCATCAGCGGCATGCTTGATCTTGTAGATCAACTTGGAAGTCACCACCGACTTCCCTTTTGGTCTCGGAACCAAGGAAAAATCCATATCCCAGTTCTTCTAGTTGGCTTTCTCCTCTATCACTGAAACAAGGGAATCCTCCCAGGAGATATCATATCTCCTCGAAGCCTCCGAAGATTTGATCTAGCCTCCTTAACTCATGGCACCTATCTGTCAATCTTGGAAGACGTCTCTTTCTCCCATCTGAATCCGAGGAGAAATACTTTCTGAATGAAATTCTCTAAGACACTGAATCTCTTTGAGATTAGGCTCACTCTGAGTCTCCATGCTCCCTCTGAAGATTGACTCCCTCTGAGTCTATATAATTTCCGGAGCCATCTTCTCCCTCTGCATGGGATGACCTCCTCTAAAGTTTTATCTCCTATGAATGGTCCTGGGGAGGTTGCTCCTCCCTACTAGATCATGAGGGATGACTCCCTCTGAACTCTATCTCCTTCTGAGCTGGTACTTGGCAAGGTCGTCTGCCTCACCACTGGTGGAGCCATCTGCTTCTCCTCATGATATGACTCATCAATGCCATATATTTGTATCCCCTTTGCATCCTGCAAAGTGTCACAGGACCATGTTGGTCTCTTCCTGGTTACTACAACGATTATGGGTAGGCCCTTCTGATTTTACTAAATTTTCTTGATGATCTGAAGAGTGATCAATTCAACTTAGAGGGATCTGTCTTCTTAGCCTTTTTCTCCTTACAATCAATCTCCATATGAGATACTCTGTATCCCACAAAAGTACCCTTCTTCGTCCTCTTCTTCTTCGGTACATGGATATATATCGTCGTGTATACAACTTTGACGAGGTGTAAATATGATTCCCAATTATTTGATGTCACTCTACACTCTTTCACTTAATTTGTCAACCCGGGGTTCAGTTTATAATTGCGAGGCACCCGATGCAGTATACACAGAAGAGAACTTTCACCAAGCTATCAGAAAAGACCAACTAAACTAAACTATGCATAAATCAAAGGAAAGCATAAAAAGACGAAGTCACAGTGTTGTAACCCCCAACCCAGTTGGTGGTACCTCTTAGGGTAAGATATCTAAGCTCTCTTAAACTTATGCCCTCGTGTGTTCACCTAATGGTGTCACAAAAAGTGATTCTATAGCACACCAAAGCAAAGCAAAGAAAACTGTCTATTTCATTTTAACTCACACATTAAAATATCAGAAATGAAACTATCACTTGGTTAATATGCCAGGACTTGATTAACAAATCATATAATTCCCCAATTTAAAACTTTGTTAATGATATTCCAAATACTATTACAGATAAGGAATGAAAGCACATATTTGACATATAGTATTAATATAAGCAAAGACTGATCAAGAAATTAATTATCTTCATAAATCTAAGTCCTAGCACATCCTACTCATCATTTTGCAGCTTGACACAAGTGGCCATTATACAGCCTGTGTCCAATATATACCATGCATTTAACTCAAAATGAAATTAACATAAACTAACAACTGTTTAGAAACTAATAACTAATGGCTATATGCTGAAAATTAAATAGCACATAGTTGTACTTGTGAGTGGGCTCAAGCTCACAGGCATGCCTGTGCTCACAACTAGTAATTCACCAGTACAAAATTAGATTACTACTCCACACATGAACAACAATACTATATTAAATCAGCAAAGTAACATAACTCTAGAACAACTTAGTCTTTCTCACTATAACTCGTACTAGTCATTCCCTTTTCTCTTATGAGAGCACACATATTTATACAATAAATATGTTGCTAGAGAGGTTAAAACAATGTAGATGCCTTTGTCATCTGATTTTCTCAATGACATGTTGTCATACAACAACCAATGAGGATCGACTCCTTCCTAGATTCCAAGGAACTTCATGACCGTTGTCTAAATTATTTGAACTACAAGTATATCCGTGTCTAAATTTGGATCCTCACGTGCTAAGTGCTAGCACTGGTGCATTAATTTCCTTCTTATATATCCTTATGCTAATTAGTGAAGGCTCACAGACACATATTGCATATGCTGGAAATATTTTAAATTAATCTCCTTGCTGATATATTTCCATGCTGAATATGTTGAGAATACAATAATCCTCTTTTGCTGGTATAATAATATATATTAATTTCCTTTGTTGATATTCCTTCTTCAATATATATATATATATACTGGGGATATCTTTATTAATTCTCCTTGTTGATATGTATACACTGAAGATATTCACATTAATTTCCCTTGTTGATATGCCTTCATTGTTCTTGAAATCCTTCATGTATCTTTCAAGGAAACCTGGAATACTCACACTTTATAATCATAGTTAGCTTTAAAAATCACATGCGATTCGAAGCTGCTACATGCCTAATTCCGTAGCAGACTGATTTGAAAATATGGGAACCTCACAATTGTATCAACTTTTAATGACTCTGAATATGTGGCAATGGATGTGCAATGACCCTGATTTGAAGAATATGTGAACCTTTAAAGAAAAACCCAATAACAACTTGTCCACACATGAGCTGCCACTTCAAAAGTAAATACAGAACATGCTACTTCCCCTAATGTTAATTAAGAATCCAATGAAATATTAAGAAATGAAGTTGGAAAACATCTTGAGCCTAAATCCCACATATGAGAGTGAAACATGGACAAGATAGGGTTATAGGTAAATGATAAGG
>JASDQU011176595.1:0-16720 GCA_032191745.1 Picea mariana
CCCTGGAGCTAAACCTGTCCGGCAACGCCTTCGTCCAGTCCACCCACGTAATGCGGCGGCTATCAATCTTGAGGTTGAAAAATTTTTGAAAGCCGGCTTTATTTATCCAGTGGCTCTGACCGAATGGGTATCCAACCCTGTACCGATTTATAAGAAGGGTGGTAGTATTCATGTATGTGTTGATTATAGGGATATTAAAAAAGCCTGTCCAAAAGACAACTTTCCAACCCCTTTCGTTGACCAGATTGTCGATGACTGTGTCGACAGTGAAATCTTCTCTCTCATGGATGGTTTCTCCGGCTATAATCAAATTAACATCGTGCCCGAGGACCAACATAAAACCACTTTTATTGGTCCTTGGGGTACTTTTGCCTATAGGAAACTTCCCTTCAGTATTAAAGAACGCTGGCGTGACATTTCAATGTGCTATGTCTTATGTTTTTCATGATATAAAGCATATCATTCAACCCTATTTGGACGATTTACCAACTCATTCTTTGCGCCAAGTCGATCACCCCACTCATCTCCGAGCTATTTTTGTTCCCTGTCGGTTCTATCATATCTGTTTAAATCCTCATAAATGCATTTTTTGCGTAGAATACAGTCATCTTCTAGGTTTTATCGTTTCACGTCAAGGGATCAGGGTGGATCCTCTTAAGGTTGAGGTGATTCTTAATCTCCCTCCTCCTTCTACACTGCGCCAGTTGCAAAGTTTGCAGAGGAAAGCAAACTTTCTTCGTCGTTTTATCCCTAATTACACTGAGATTACTCATGGTTTTACATGGCTTCTAAAGAAAGATTCAGATTTCGTCTGGGATACAATTGCTAACAATGCTTTTGAAGCTTTGAAGTTGTCCCTCACGCGAGCTCCGCTTCTCTTTCCTTCTGATTATAGTCGTGATTATTTTCTTTATCTTGCTGCCTCTGAGTATACGATTTGCATGGTTCTTGTCCAAGAGGATGATGTGCATGATGAGAATGTTATTTATTACTTGAGTCGAAGTCTCACATCAACTAAAATCAAGTATCAACATGTTGAAAAACTGGCCTTGGCTGTTGTTCAAGCCGTTCAACGCTTCCGGCATTATATTCTCTCAAAGAAAACTATAGTGATTTCTCATTGCAACCCTATGCAATACATTTTGACACGTCAATTGCTAGGGGGAAAATACTCCAAATGGATTTTCATACTCCAGGAGTTTGATTTAGAATTTGACCATGCCACGTCTAAGAAATCCTTAGTTTTTGCTGAGTTGATATGCAATTTTCCTCACTCTGCCACGGAAATGTAGCAGTAGATTCATTACCCGATGAATCTCTTTTCCTTATAAGAATTAACGATCTTTGGTATGGGGATATCATTATCTATCTCCAAACCCAGAGTTTCCAGCCTTCTTTTTCTAGTATTGAACGACATCGCATATGCTATCAAGCTCGTCAATACATTATCCTTGGGGATACTCTTTACCATCGGGGAATTGACTTTGTTTTTCGACGTTGTCTGACATTTGACGAAGCTATGAAAGATCTGAATGACTACCATTCTGGAGCATGTGGTGGTCATATGTCTGGGTATGCTACTGCCCAGAAGATCTTATGCACAGGGTATTTTTGGCCTTCCTTGTTCAACGACTGCATTACTTTCGTTCAGAAATGCCATGCCTACCAGACCTATAATCATAAAATTCGGTCACATCCTTCTCCTCTTCATCATGTGGTCTCAGTTGGTCCTTTTGCGAAATGGGGCATTGATTTCATGACATTTCACCCTCACTCAGCTAGGGGGCATGGTTACATCATTGTAGCTGTTGATTACTTTACAAAATGGGCTGAGGCAATGCCAACATTCAATAATACTGGAAAGACTACAACGTTGTTTCTTTTTAACCATGTAATAGCTCATTTTGGTTTTCCCCAGTATGGTAACCAATTTTGTTATGGGATAAATCCGTAAGTGCGAACACAAACCGATCTCCCTAGATCCACCTGGATCTAGAACAAAGCAAGACAGAATAATACTCTTTCCCTAGATTGCGACTATTGAATGTACTAGAAGGAAAGAACAAAGAACATACCTTATGATAGCTTCCTATGGTCTTTGTTGCTCCTGCTTCACTCCAGTGCTCTTGTGTAGTCAAGACCAAGACAACACAAACCAACCAAAGTGAAGAAAGCACAATATATTCAACAGTCAATCTATGTATATGATCAAGGAGTTATACAATAAAGTAGAATTAGCTTTATGGGAAAGGGACATATTACTGTATCATATTAATGGAAATTAAAGATTACAACTTGAGCCTTGATGTTGCAAACTTCCTTTCGATGGCCCTTGACTCTGACACACACACTTGCTCACTTGCATGAAGAAGATCAACCACCTTTGATATACTTGCTGGAGTTCTTAGCTGCTGTAGCATCAGTCCTTCACACAATCCTTTTCACTAGTTCTCCAATGAATCTTTTACTTGTTTTCTTCTAACCTTTTCCATGAGAATTCCCTCAATATATAGGAGAGAATGGATTAGTTACTTGGATAAGAATGATCCCAAAATATCAGGGAATGAAGTACTTAGGTAACCATTCGAATGCCATCTCATCCTTCTAGAAGATTCCCTTCTAGAAGCTTCAAGAATTCATCTTTTTCCCTTCTTTAGAAAGAGTTTGCACCCTATCAATACAACACAATACAAAATTATCGCACCCTCACTTAAGGCAGCCTGCGAGAATCATGCATTCTCGCAGGCAAATATACTAGCAGCCTGGGAACAGTCCTCAAAAAATGTGATTTCTGGAAAGAGAAGAAAGTAACTTTTCTCAGGAGAAAGTTCTTATAAAGAGCCTAAGTACACCATCATCAGGACATCATCATGATGACCAAAATCATGGGTAACACTTATTGCAGAAAAATGAGGAGGGACAAGAACAATCCATTTCGTTCTTTAGCAAGGCATTGAGAGATGTAGAAGTCCGGTACGAGATCATGGAGAAGCAGGCCTATGCCTTGTTGAAAGATATCAAAGCTTTCAGGGTCTATGTCTTTCACTCAAAATTAACTGCATACGTTCCTTCAACCTCTGTGAAGGACATCCTTATACATCCTGACATAGATGGGAGAAGAGGTAAATGGATTGCCAAGATCCTGGAGTTTGATCTGGAGATTAACCCCACCAAGTTGATAAAGGGGCAGGGTTTAGCCAAGCTGCTAGATGGATCCAATTGCAAATCCTTGGGGATTATCTTCATCAATTCTTGTTCAGAAAATCAACAACCTCTGTCATTCAACAAAGGTTCTCAGGGTGACTTATCGCTAGCAGAATGCACCCGGTATAGAGATATTTTGTATTTTCTGCAAGAGTTGAAGCCTCCTGATGGAATGGGAAAGAGTAAGGTGAGATATTTAAAGCTCAAGGTGGTCAAATATTGCCTCATTGACCAAGACTTGTACTGGAAAGACCCTCTACGGGTATTTTTAAGGTGCCTGGATCCACAAGATGCCCAGAAAGTTATGTTTGATTTCCATAGTGGCCTTTGTTGGGGGCATCATTTCTGGAATACCATAGCTCACAAAATCCTCAGGGCTGGGTATTACTGACCCAATTTATTTAATAATGTCTACAGAGAAATTAGAGCTTGCATCAAATGCCAAAAGTTCTCAGGAAAGAAACAGCTTAGATCACTTCCACTAAAGCCTGTAGTAGCTTCAACACCTTTTCAATAGTGGGGGCTGGACTTCATCGGGGAAATCCATCCTCCCTCAAGTGGCCAACATAGATGGATCCTGACTGCAACTGACTATTTCACCAAGTGGATAGAAGCTGGCCCCACCAGAAGTGCATCACACAAAGTAATTATCAGCTTCCTGGAGGATATCATAGCCAGATTTAGTTGTCCCAGCAGGATTGTCACTGATAATGCTTCTTCGTTCAAATCTAAGCCTTTGATTAAGTTCTGTGAGTAGTTTGAGATCGCGCTAATTCACTCCAGCCCCTATTATCCTCAAGGAAATGGACTGGAAAAATCTTCCAATAAAAGCCTAATCAAGCTCATTAAAATATTATTGAAAGACAATAAGAGGGCTTGGGATTCAAATCTCAAATTCGATCTATGGGATTATTGAGTGACAACGAAGAATTCCTTGGGCACCTCGCATTTTCAGCTGGTTTACGGAACAGAGGCAGTTTTTCCCACTCAGGTTGCCTTACCTGTAGCGAAGTTCTTTCAAGATTATGAAGGAGAGCTGGATCATATGGTTAGAAGGATTCATCAGATGGTGGAAGTACAACAGATCAAGGAAGAGGTGATGGACATAGCTCATAGTCATCAATAGAAGGTCAAACAGGCCTTTGACAGGAAGGTTAGGAAGAAGGAGTTTGAGATCGGGGATTTGGTGCTTAAGTGGGATGCACCTAGAAAGGATAAGGGAAAACACAACAAGTTTGATGCCCTATGGATCGGGCCCTTCAAAATCTCTAAGGTTTTCTCAAATAACATGTACAGGTTGTAGGATTTGGAGGGTGAGGAGGTTTTTAACATCCTAGTAAATGGGCATTTTCTAAAGAAATGTTTTGTTTGAGCCTTAGACGGATCCTTTGTTTGTAAATATTGTCCTTTCGATTCTTTGTTTATTTTTTATTTTTCAGCTTAGTAAATGACTTCATATCCCAATAGCAAGGCACTGAAGTTGCAAATGAGTTCTTAGATCATCACAGGGATGGCTCTAGCCCCCATGGAGCCTAATGTTAACATTAATTATTGTTAATAGGGGTGGGTTGTTTTCTCTCCTTTGAGCCCGTAGCCTGAGTTGCGAAGAAGTAGGCCTAAAAGTCCAACAAAGGAATTTTGTCCAAGAATGTAGCCATGAGCACACCGTGTAGTGCATAAAATATCAATTTCGGGCTTAAAATGTTAGCAGACGCATGACCCAGTACCCGATCGCGAGGATCGATAGATGGAGCAGATCGTCGGTCGATGGATATTTGTGGCCGACGGAATTATGTAATGTTTTGCACAGGAATCGGGCCCGCAATATCGCCAAAATGATCCAGGCCATCCATCTCGGAGGAGTATGTGGTGCACGATCGGGCTCTGTCTCATCTTCACCCATTGCAACCTTGAAGCACTTTTTCTCTACAGCTGGGATCCCTGAAACACGAAGTGTCGAAGGCATCCAGGATTTGGGCCAACAGTATCACCAAAGAAGTTCAGGGCCATCCGATCAAGAAGGGACATGTGGTGCATGAATGGGATCTATTTCCACTTTGCCCATCGTGACTTTGAAGAGCAAGGATCAGCTCCCTCCCATCCATGAAACACAAAGTGTAGAAGGCATCTAGGATTCGGGCCCACAGTATCACTGAAGAAGTTCAGGGTCATCCGATCAAGGAGGGACATGTGGCACATGATTGGGATCTATTGCCACTTCACCCATCGTGACTTTGAAGAGAAAGGATCAGCTCCCTCCCATCCATGAAAAACAAAGTGTCGAAGGCATCCAGGATTCAGGCCCACAGTATCGTCGAAGAATTTCAGTTCCATCCGATCAAGGAGGAACACGTGGCGCACGATTGGGCTCTATCGCCACTTCTCCCATCGTGACATTGAAGAGCAAGGATCATCTCCCTCCCATCCATGAAACACGAAGTGCTGAAGGCATACAGGATTTGGGCCCATAGTATCACTGAAGAAGTTCAGGGCCGTCCGAGCAAGGAGGAACACGTGGCGCATGATTGGGATCTATTGCCACTTCGCCCATCGTGACTTTGAAGAGCAAGGATTAGTTCCCTCCCATCCATGAAACATGAAGTGACAAAGGCATCTAGGATTCAGGCCCACAATATCACCGAAGAAGTTAAGGGCCGTTTGATCAAGGAGGTACATGTGGCGCACGATTGGGCTCTATCGCCACTTCTCCCATCATGACTTTGAAAAGAAAGGATCAACTCCTTCCCATCCACGAAACACGAAGTGTTGAAGGCGCATCTGGGTGTTGGCCCATGGTCATAGCACTGGGTCGTATTGAAAAGTGACAAAGAAGATGAAGGGACATGGAGCCAATGTTTTCAAGGAAAAATGATCATGGCCATTAGTTCTAGAGCCGATCCAACCGTTGATCCTGGAGGGTCATTTCGCAAGATTGGGCACCAGGAAATTGGAAGGCAGGGGAAGTAGAAATCCCTAAAATAAGAAATGTTGAAGCACCCTTGAGAGAGGTTCCAGGTCATGACCCTATGTTACATTGATGGCAATGCCAGAAGAAAGGGAGGCTAGCCTCCGAGCCTTATAGAGCAGGCACGTGGTCTTCTCCTGAGGGTATCGTCTTGGCCACTCCCTGGGGAATTAGTTAATGAAAATTGAGCAAGTAGGTGAAACCTCAGCTCGATCCATAAATGGAAGGTATGGGAGGCCTAGAGAAATCAGCCCATGGTACCCTTGTGTGCAGGTCCCCCCCCCTGGCAAGAGCCATGCTGAGTTAAGGTGGCGTCTGACGAAGGATTTCTGTCCAGGTTTTACTAAAAATATGCCACGCCTTGGATGTTCGAGCACGCCTCTGTTGGACAAATTTTTCTGAGTATATATACTCCATTTTTCTATTTTTGGAAGGATCAATGGTAGAGCAAAGCTCCCGATTATAAAGTTTTAATAGATTCTCTAGTTCTCTGGTGATGTATCTATATGTGAGATTTCTTGTTTTATAACAGACAACTTTCTTATCCCATCTAGTTTCATCTCATACTGAGAGAGTTCATGATTGACTAATTTGTGTGGATTACTATGACTATGTTAAGATAAAGGATTTATTGTAACACCGTTATATTCTCCAGTGTTTCCTACATTTGAGCGTAAGAAGTTCTCATGTTCAAGTTTTTCTTCTACAGGTTGTTAGAAGCTCGATGCCTACAACAACCCTCAGCTTTTCCTCACAGAAGTCTTCCTCCTATTCACCCTTACTACAACTCACTGTCTGAAGTTTAACTAAGACCTCACCTACTTGTGCATGTCGAGCCTAGATTCAAAGTTAGAATGATATTGTTCTGAGTTTTCTTCCACTTGATCACCCTCTATAAACAATCATGACATAAACTGATGGGCATTGGGCTTTGCTCCTGGTGCAATCCACGAGTGACTTTCAACGCCAACACATACCTTGCCTTTTGTTTTTCAGTGTTGTCCCTGCCAGCATTATCGATGGGTTTTTTATCCCCCTTACCCTTATTTTGTTGTTTTTTCTTCACTTTGGGTTGCTGGGTGGCCTTTGGGTTAGTCAAATGCACTATGTGTACCTCTGGCGTTTTGGTAGGGGGAGTAGCCAAAGAAGTAGTTTGGCTGGCCACTGTGTGTTTTATAGATAACTGCTACAACTACTTCATCAATTGCTTAGCAGGCTTTGTTTATGCTAAACCAACAATACCATCGGCATGTGGTCCATCTCTCTGTCTAGTTTTATCCAATATTGAACATGGCACATCTGGAAAGATGTTGTATAATAAATCGGACTGAGAATAGATGAGATCAAACTATTGAGCCCTCATGATGGCGTCTTCTTTAGAGAAAACTCCTAACGTCGCAACGTCTTTGGATAACCGTGGGACCAAAGACTTAAGGAACCACTCAAGAAGGAATGCTGGTGGGATTGGTATCTTGATTAAACTCTTTTGGCATCTCCATTCTTGGATGTGATCAGAGATATGGTCCGTTGTTGTCTGTTCGAAATTGGCGAGCAGTTCTGTGCCAGTGTCATATCTCACAGGTAACTGGAAATGGTTTAGGAAAGCCATTGCTAGTTCACCAAAAGAAGAGTATCTTGAGCGATCGAGCTCAATGTACCATTTTGTGGCACTCTCAATGAGAGTAAGTTGAAACAATCACAATTTTACGGAGTCATATTTCAACCGATTAGATGAGCACCAAATATGGAAGGTAGTCACATGATCTCCTGGATCTTCATTAGGCTTGGCTTCAAACTTTGGAATGTCTGAAGGAAACTTCATCGACATAGGAGGCCAACGTGGATCATGAAAAATAGGGTCATTCAACAACCTTGTCAAATCTGGCAAGTGTAAAGTTGTCAGGAAAGTTAGTTTGGGTTGTTGGTGATAACCTGGGAAAAAGGAGCTTGGAGTTTGACTGGCACCAGGTTGCCAGGAAAAGTTTGGTTGCTGGCCTGGATTCTAGTAGAAACCATGACCCTAGCCAGAGTATGGATTTTTCATAAGTGGAGACATCATCGACTAATTTCCCAAATAGGACATAGACTATTGGGCATGCATTATATTCAAAGGACTTTGGGAAGGATTACCCCATGCTGGTCCCGTGGGGATAGGCATAGTAGTTTGTCTAGGGTTCCATTGATTGTGGAAAGAATTACCCCAAATCGACATTCTGGATGAGGGAACGGATCCCTACCCTGAATTCCAAGGTCCTACTAGGTTTGCCCATTGTGGAGGAATAGTACCTTGCATAGGAGTAGATTGTCCAAAAATGGGGTTTCCCCCAGTCGGGAAAGTAATTGACGAGAAGGCGTTATTACCAAACGTTTCGTTCAAAGAAAATGGTGTCAAACCTACTGGCATACTATGTGAAGGTGGTCCTTGACTCCCCATTCCAAATAAACTATTGTGTGTAGGTTGCCCAACGGATGGCTGATGCAAGTCGTCGAGCTTCTGTAAGAGAAAGCGTTAAAAGGAGCAGGAGTGCCCCCCATGTGACCTTGTAGAGGAGCACTAGAGCTCCTTGCCCCCATACCTAAATTCTGTAAAGTGGAGTAAGAAAGTACAGGACTTGTACCCAAACTAGGCATCTCGTATGAGAACAGAGGTCCTGTCACACTTGGTGTGAAAGGGGTTGTGGCCACTGCCAAAGATGGGATCAGACCACTGTATGAAGTAGTTGTGGTCAAGACCATGGTGGCTCAGACTGATGATGGTGGGTTAGGAGGTGAGATCTCTCTTATGGTGACAACCATGGTGGGAATTGAAGAATTCCCAGAAGGGGTAACAACATTTGTTTCCATTGCTGTGTGCAACATTGTCTGGTGCTCATAAAATTGAATTGGTACGATGAAAGGTGCCAAGAAATCAGTGGTTGGGGTTTCAACCGGGCCAAGAGCGGTTGCTTCAAGGTCCAAAATAGTCTATTCATTTGGGGGTTGGTCAAGCACAATGGCTTGTAACCCGGTCGCTTCAAAAGACCCTTGTTGGTCTAGCTTTCACCTTAATGGTGGTGGGGGTGGCTCCAGTGTAACCAACAGCAAGCCAAGAAGCCTTCGTGATTGGTGGAGCTCAGGATCCTCCACTATGTGAGAAGATCCAAGACACTCTAAGGTATTCTAAACATTCAAATGTAACACACACTAAAAAATAATCCCTATAAGATAAGACAGGAAAAACACTAAATTAATTAGAAGAACAGTTACAACAACCAACACTAGAGAAACTTACTGGTGCAAGTGAAACTCAAACATGGAAGCACCCTCTGGGTATACTCTTCAAAGCATGGCTCGATGTCTTTCCTAGGTACCTCAGTATACCCTCGCAGTCACCTATGTATGTCCCTAAAAAATATTGGCAACTAGGTTTCCAGCACGCAGACAGTCACCGGGCAGGTACAGTCGAAAGTCAGGTAGACCACAATGAGAAGGGTATCGATCCCGAAACCTGTCAAGGGTATTGAGAGAAAATGGTCTGAAAGAAAAATGAGGACCTCGAATGGATTCGAGACCCATGAAGCCCCGTGGCAAATGCAAACGATGGAATCCCAAAACAAGCCCTCTATATGTGTTCTCCACTACGATTGGTTCAGCTTTGGAGGGGTTATCTCCACTACCTTTACACACGCGACCTCGTGTTTATCCCCTGTGTTAGAGGGGGGTCTCGGATAACTTTCACGAAACTAGACTTAGACACTCCCTAGCTCAGACTCCAATGTTTGATTTTAAATGGCCTTGAAGAGTTTCTACTCCAACCTAATCCAAGGCCCTAATCCTGAACCAGTTGGTGAACCCTACAAACATAAAAGTCTAGTAGATTTTAAATTTGGCATTAATTTTATGGCTTTGTCTTATGTCAAGGGATATGAAAGTGAAACTGATGATGTGTAAAAGACGAAAGAAAAAAATGAATAAAAAAGATGGAAACAAAACTTTTACTGAATGCAAAATTTCAACAACTTTTCAAAATAAATATTTTTAATTTTCTAATATTTTGGACAACAAACTCAAAATAAATTTCACTTTACTACAAGCTACTTATGATCTAAGTAAACCGCAAAAACTTATGAAAAAAATGACTTTTCCCTGGCTAATAATGCAGAAACACACTCTTCAACCAAATAAGATAATGAAAAGAGATTTTTTTTTTTCTTTTATCTAAATGCTTGATAAAGAAAAAAGGAAAAATACCAACAAGAAATAAACCAAGAAAAAAAATTCTAGCCTAATCTCAGATCGCAAAGAATCAGGTCAAAAATCACACACTAGTAATTTAAAAAAAAATGACTCTCAGACTTGTCTAAAAACCTTAAAAATTCTTTTATTTTTATGACAACTTTTTAAATGAGAAAAAACAAGTTAAGGGTAAGATCAATCTTAAGCTATTGACTGCTCAGACAGAGATTCAAATACCTAAGAGGAATAATTCTTATCAAGGGAAATGATCACTGCCTTACCCTCAACAAAAAGTATCATGTACAAGCATGTGACTGTTAATCTAACAACACACGTGCGAACGCACGCTGGATAGAGACAGAGGGTGTGTACACATGGGCTGACATTGTATAGGCTGTGTGTATATATAAACTCTAAGAAAAAATGAAAACAGACAAACCAAACCAGGAAGAGACCACTGATATTGATAACCAGGATCCCTTGAAGGCTTGGACACTCTTTTTAACAAAAAAACAAATAATGTAAGAAAAGAATGATAAAGAAAAAACAATCTGAGATAGGACAGAACATAACCAAGACTCAGACAGAATTCCAGAAAACCCCCTGAGAATGTGTGATTCTGACAGGGAAGAGGATGACTGCCTCAGAATTTATCTGAACTCTACACTCTATTGCTACTTCTTCAACTAGCGTTCACATGCGGATTGTAAGAGAGTAGGGTGTGGGTACACATGTGAATACCTTATGCAGGCTGTGTGTACCTTTGTGGGTCCTGAAAAACACAGTCAAGCAAAAGACAAAGAAAGCTGGTATGGAAAACCAGACTCCCTGCTAGCTCAGACCTTACAGAAACTCAAAGAAAAAACAGGCAAGAAAAACTAGTCTTTAAAACTACCCAAAAATGAAATAAAATTCTAGGAACCCTAGAGAGTCTCCCCAGTATGGTCGCAAATTCTGTTGTGAGGGAAATCTCCCTACAGACTAGCAAATAGAGTTCAGAATTTGCATGTAGATATGACCGAAGAGAAACTACTTTCTACCTTCATCCCTAGATTTAAAAACCCTTTTCTTAGTAAATACATGGAAAGATCAAACTACCTCGTTCCTGGTGTTTGATGTCGATCCTCCATTGTACTTGATTACTTGTTCGCAATACTCCTTCCAAAGATGACCTGCATACAAGACAAAAAAAAACTATGCATGCATCCTACTTATATACTAACGGGTTAGAAATCCAAACATATACTAATCAAACTATAAAAAGTTCATGAATTGGGATGGGAAAATCATTTTCTTTATTACTTTGAATGAGTCAACTTACAAAATTTGAAACCGGCCACTGCTCCACAAACCTAATCCTGGGCTCCTCTTCGACTATCCTCCAACTACTTTTCTTTGTTTCTCCTTTGGCACAAGGAAAGGCTAAAGGGTTGGGACAATGGGAATATGCAAATGGGCAGAGTTTCTTTTCTATATTTTTCCTCCTTCCAAATGGGACCCCTACCCCTTCTTTTATAGGCTAGAAGGAGCTAGGTATTTGGACGAACCCTCAGCCATGCATGCCAAGGAGTTTCATTTAACTCACCCATAGCTTTTTTGTTCCATCAACAACTTTCCTTTTTCCGTGCTTTTGTCGGTCCACGCAGGCTATTTTGGGTCAACAAGCATGTACACGCGTCTAGTAATGGAGTAGGGCACGTGGGCCTTTATAAAAGAGGATTTTCAAAGAGTTGTTCAGCAGTGCTTTGACAAAGAAGGGATATGAGATGGCCTGATGCTAGGTAAGCATGTGTGGTGCAATTTAGGGTTATAACATATGGGTTCAATTATTGTATGTTGTTTCACATAAGTAATTGTTGTTATTCTGTATAATGTTGCTTGCACATGAAAGTGTGGTGATGATATTCAATATTTGTAGTCATGCATAAGTATGGAAATTGTTGTTAGTTTTTCTTGTTAAGTTAACCTTATGATAATGGTCATGAGTCTCTGAGACGAGGTGAGAATGTTCATGTGTGCAAGGAAATACTTCTTACGCATATAGGATGGATTCACTTGTGCACACAAGGAAGCAGTCTGTCTGTATGAGGAAATCAAAATTGGCATGTGATGCCAACATGGTTGTGCGCGTAGTGGTGGACACATGTTTAGAATGGATTACATGCACAATAAATTTGTGTGCTCAGTATGCTTGTGCACACAATTTTATTGAGTTACTTATGTTGTTATAAGTTGTTTCGGAAGAGGAAATTTTGGGCAGCACAACTCATCTTGGGGTTGAGAACTTTATGTCAAGTATTTTTGTGCAAGCCAATGTTATATAGTAGAATATGCACACTAGAATTTGGAGTAGTGTTTCTTAGTAATAAGTTGGGTAACATCACAAATTGGTTCTCAGAGTGTGGTATCCAACTAGGAGGCTTGGTACATTACAATATGATATCAATGTATGTTGGCAACAAGGGATGTTACATGGACTATAGAATTATGACTACACCTATGGTTACCAATATGAAAAAGGTCATGGCTTCAGATTCAAAGTTGGTGGATCCCAAGATATACAAGAAATTGATAGGGTCCTTATTGTGTTTGGTCAACACTAGGCCAGATATATGTTTTGTTTTCAACACCTTGAGTTAGTTCATGGTGGATTTGAGGCACATGCATTGGATAACAATGAAACATGTGCTTAGGTACTTGATAGCTACAATGGAGTATGGATTGAGGTATCTTGGAGGAGTTGCAGGGATATAAAAACTCATAATGGATAAGGAGTGAAATAGATAGAAAGGGCACCTAGGGCTATTTCTTTAGCTTGGGATCAACAATGATTACCTTTTTCAGTAGGATGCATAATTATGTAGCACTTAGTTCAACAGAGGAAGAGTATATGGCAACAAGTATGGCTAGTTGTGAAGCCATTTGGCTTCACAAATTGCTTACAGGTTTATTTGATGAGGAATTGGAGCCTACAGTGATATAATGTGATAATCAGAGTTGTATCTAACTCTCAGAGAATCTAGTATTCCATGATAGGTACAATCATATAGAGATTGGATACCAGTTCATTTGAGATAGGATCTAGAAGGGAGAAATGAAGCTTCAATATATTTCCACAGATGAGTAGGTTGCAGTTATTCTGACCAAATTGTTGGAGAAAGGGAAGTTTGTGTTATTCATAGACAAACTTGAAGTGGTGCAGAATACCTTCCTTGCTAAGAGGGAGTGTTGATGCATGGTAGCATCGAACATGTATTTCTGCACAAGTCTAAGTGTTTAGACGTGTGGAAATTGTCCAAATCCTTTTATCCTTGACTTTACTTTAATTAAGGAATTATTAAAGTAAAGTTATTTTATTAATTAATTGAGTTAATTAAGGAAATGATAAAAGTAATTAGCATTTAATCTTAGCCTTTGATATCAAGTGATGTGAGAAGTAATCTCA
Organism: Picea mariana; assembly: GCA_032191745.1. Lineage (NCBI taxonomy): Eukaryota > Viridiplantae > Streptophyta > Pinopsida > Pinales > Pinaceae > Picea > Picea mariana. Next base: position 13,830 of record JASDQU011176595.1, read on the forward strand.
ACTGTCAATCACTTTAGAGATTGGGGTTAGCTTATAACTCAAGATTATAAAAATAATGCTAGGGCGAAGTAGAAGATACTTGATGAAACTTGAGATTTGGATCACAAAGGATTGTGATTCAAGGAGATCTTGGATATGTGGAGAAGGAATTCCATATAGATATCAAGTCAAGGTGAAGAGAAAACATACGAAACCGCAAGTGAGTTTCTGCAGAGTGAATCCATAGGAAAGGGTTGCAAATTATGAAGTTTGTCATACAATCCTTGAGGTCATGTACATAGGTCACGATGGAGACAAGTGTGCATACGTGGGTTTACTTAAGGAAAGGTTCATACACCTCGAAAAGCATGCAAATCTAGGTAGTAAAGAAGATCAGACTTTGTCAGGTTTGTGTGTAGTTGTATTTCTCTCAGTGGGCCATTATCCATATTACGGGAGCCCTGATTTTAACATAATAAAATCATCTCAGCAATAGTTTTCCCTACGAGATTTTTCTATGGGTATATACCCAAAAATATTGGTGTTTATGTGTGATCCAGATGGATATCGGTGGCCACCTACCTTTTCCAACTAGCTCAAAACTATTTTCTGGCAATTTTGGTAATTTACTATTTTTAGCAGTTTTTTCAGGTCCCAAACTTCTGGGGCCATTTTGAGGCCCTAAACAACGTTTTTTCGAAAAACGGGGAGAAAGATATTTCTACCTACAATGTTTCTCACATCAAAAGTTGTAGTCCTCAGACAGATATTTCTAACGGTGTATCGAGCACCCCAAATAGAGATCGTATGCAAAATTTACGCCCTTGAGAAGTTGACGTATCAACTACCTCCATCGGGGCCCGCAAGCCTTTTGGCTTTTCATCTTTCGAGGTTAGGGTTTTGAATTTTCCTTATGTTAAAAAGGCCCTTAGAGCCTCATTGTAACAATCATATTATTATGAATGTGAGTAGCCATCACATCTCTTCTCAGAGATAAGATGCCACCATTCTAGCGAGTCTTTCACTCTGTATTTTTATAGTCTCTGTACATTTATTTCATTAATAGAAATTGTGTATTACTGTATATTTGTGTTTATGGTTGCATCTCTGATGCATTTCTGTTATATTATTGGATATCTGTGATATCTCTGTGCATTTATTTATTATATCTCCGCTCTTATTTCGTGTCGAAAATAATCCGGATCAGTGGTATCAGAGCAGGTTTCTCTTGATTGTTTTTCATTGCATGTCCCCGACGAGGTCTGAGTATAGAAAGTTGGGTCTCGAGCTTGTCTCTATTGAGGACAATCACTCTTTCACACCCAAGAAACCCTCAATGGCAGAAGAAAATAAAAATGACAGAGCATACAATTCTACCAATCTGTTGCTTGAGCAAGCTCTCACGTGACAGAGGGACGAAATGATGGAGAATTTTTCCCACATCCTTCAATGCTTATCAATAGCATCAGGAGCATCTTCATCAAGTGACCACTTTGGAGGCATCTCTCCTTTCAAGGGATAGTTCAATTCTTATATTCCTATATTTGAAGGTCAGATAGATGTGGATTCCCTAGATAAATGGTTAAATCTGTTAGAAGGTTATTTCTCTATTCATAATTTCTCCAATAGGGAAAAGATCACCTTCGCACTTCTTAAGGTTCTCTCCCATGTCAAAAATTGGTGGGAAACTTACTGGGAGTAGATTTCCATAGAGGATTCTGGAATATATGGGGCTGATCCCACTTGGGATTTTTTTGTGGATGTGGTAAAGGAGCAATATTACCCTGTTGGCAACTATGAGGACCAATACATGAGATGGACCACACTGCGGAAAGAGAGGGGCCAAGAAGTTCCAAAGTTCACCAATACCTTCCATAAATTTCACATCAAGCTGGGTATCAAAGACTCTGAGTGACATCAGGTTCTGAAATACCACGGGGCTCTACACAGATACATCCAAATTGAAATGGATTTTCTGGACATCTCATCACTTGGTTCTACTTATCGATATGTTGTTGAAATCGAGCAGAAGTTTAAGCACCAAAACAAATGGGGTTTCGGATCTGTAAATTTGCAACAACCAAAGTATGATAAAGACGACCCTAATAAATAGTCTCGCGAAAACTAGTCCAAGCCACAGGAAAAGAAGGGTCATGGGAACACAAAGAAGGACACCAAAAAATGGTGCGATTTCCAGAAAATCCCCTGGCACAACATCGATGAATGTTGCTCAAAAACATCATTGGTGGCTGAGATCAAAGACAAGGAGCTAAACCCTGATTCAAAATCTGATTTTGAAAATAGGGGTAAAAGATAGATCATCAACATAGACCCCACTGTTATTGTCACAACCGCAACAATTCAACCAGAAGAACCAATAGATCATGAAGAGGGTGAGTGCCTTTTTTATTCACAGATGTGGGTGAAGGGGACCCCACTACATTTTATTGATTATAAAAGAATGCAAAAGAACCTCATCTTAGCAGAGGTCGTCAAACAGTTTGGATTGTCGACAACACCACACCTGCAACCTTATAACATCGGGTGGCTTCACCAGGGACAATATCTTCGTGTCAGCCAACAGTGTCGATTGTCATACGACATCGAGCCCTTCAAGGATGAGGTATTATGTGATGTTTCCCCACTGGATGTCTGTGATGTTATCTTGGGCCAACCATATATGTGGAGACACCATGATATCTTCGAGTCTCGACCCCGTAGTTTCATTGTTACTTTGGGGGGTCATCTCTACAAGATACAAGAGGTAGTCCCTATTACATGTAAAAATTACTCAACTAGATAAGTGTCACATGTTTCGCTCAACTGTCATAAGTGTTGCATGTTCCTTACAACTTTTGCAAGTGTCACAAATTGTTCACAAGTGTCGCAAATGTTGTTCAAGTATACTGCCA